>VDFB02127724.1:0-52140 GCA_007258455.2 Sequoia sempervirens
TAGTTCAATGTTAGAATATATCCTTATTGAGACTCGTGAGAATCTTATTCCTCCCTCCCCTGATGCTCCTACTATTTGGGAAGACCTATTTGAATAAAAAAATTCAATCATTGGTAATCATGAAACTTATAGTTGCTCTTGTATTGATGCCTCCCTTATATGTGAGGAAGCTACTTCACAAAATCTAATCTTGAAATGTGATGAACCTATTGTTTGTCACTTTCCTAAAAGCTCTCCTACTAGGGTAGATATTATGCCACAAGAAAATGAGAACTTAGCGATAAAGGATGAAATTATGGACAACAATCAAATTTCCCCCTCTTCTAATATCTCTCCTATTGGTGAAGAAGATATTATGATGTTACAAGATCCCATCAATGAGAATCATGAGGGAAACATTATTGAACAAGGAAACACCATCATTCAAAAAAAAGAAAATCCAACTATGGATCATTCCCTTGTGATGAATTCATTTTTGAATAACCAACCTTTAAATTTCAAGAACATTTAGTTTGTAGTTCTCCTAAAAACTCTCCTACTAGGGAAGGTATCATGGTGCAAGAAAACAATAACATTGTCAAAATACTTTCAAGCAATAGTGATGTGACTTCCTTAGATGTGGATGACGAGGTGACATTAGACTCCCCTCCGCTAAGAGATCATGAAAACAAGGAAAAGAGTGTTGAGGTTATGAACATTAAAGCTTCTTCGAATCCTCTAATTATCAACCCATCTAACCCTCAACTTATCATTCATCCACCCTCACAACAACCACAAGTTTAAAAGTAACCTGTGATCATCTTAGAACCACCTAAAAGGAAATGACATTGCTCACATATATAACAAAGTGTATACAATCAAGGCCAACCTCGAACTTGAAAGACTTGTGAAGCAACTTGGGAAAGGATGTGGTGCTATATAATAAGGTATCCATGTCCCTATAGAGCCTAAAATGCAAGAAATGGCTAATGATTTTGGTTATTGTCCCTTGAAAAAAAAGCATTCATTCAATGTCAATACTGTCACAAAAAATTCTTCCAAGAAAACTCTAACCTTGGTGCATCCTAAACTAATAGATATCTCATTAAATATGTATCAAGCAAAATATTTTTTTACTTATCAAAATAAATAAAATTAGATGTTGCTCCTTGCTATGTAATAGTTTTAGGATCATAGCATACTCACTATTGCATGTTTTACATTCATCACAAGGGGCAACATATCATCATCCATTATGGGCTCACCCTTGTCTTGTACTAAGTGGGGGCAAGGGGCTTAGTTATCCTTGTCCTTGTATGTCACTTGTCATTGTCTCTTTTCGCTAGTTGGTCGTCTTTCATGTACATATAAGAGCAAGCTTGAGATGTGGACGGCATGCCTTAAGTTGGATCGTATGTGACATACTTATTCATGATGTAGCTCAATTAGGAAACATATGATTTGGCATAGGGTTTTCCAAGTTGGCTCTCATGTATTCCTTCATTGGCTACTTTAAAGAAACTACTTACAATGATGGTGTAGCAACTGCTTTAAACTAGGGGCATATATAGATGACATCTTTCGACAAAAATTTCATGGCATGATTTTTCTTTTTTCTTGTGATGTATCCTCTTCTTGGTGGTGTCATTGGGTTTGATGTCATCTAAGAGTGTATGATCTAATTACATGGCATGATGCAAATGAGGAATCCCATGGGTGACGATCTAACACTTTTCATTTGTCCTCTCTTGGAGACATTAGACACAATGCTCCCTTAGAAGAAGACCATTACATGAAAAAAGAAAAATCCCCTTTAACAAAATTTTTACATGACATACAAAAGAATTTTCATTGTGGTGCCTTATCAAAGTTATCAGGAGGATAACTTTGGTATGGTTAGGGTGATCCCACAGTACTAGTTTACAATTTTTGGCCAAATTGGACATTGAAATATTTTTTTCTAACTAAATCTTCACTTTTAGGCACCTATAGCAGCTAAACCGTGAGAAATTTGAAGATGATGCAAACTAGTGATTTGTGAAATTTTGTGTGTAGATTATAATATATTTTTTTCAAAATTTTCAGAATCAAATTACACTTCTTTTTCCATCTCCTTCAAAAACTAGTTTTTTTTTAGTAAACAACATTTTTAAGGAGTGGCACTCACCGTATAATGCATAACCTTTTTTCCATGAAGGATAAATTATAATTTTTTCAAATTTAGATTTTTAACTATGATATCTAGTGCTTCTAATTGGTTTCATAGTGTTTTATTGAATATTTTTTCCTTCATCAAGTGTCAAAGTCAAACCAATTACAATTTAGACATAGGCAGACCATATAACGCGTAACTTTTTTTGTCTGTATTTAAATTCAATTTTTCTTTTTTTGTTGGATCAAGGACTTCAATATCTAGTGCACTCATATTTTTCTTTTTTCTTTTTGTTTGATAATTTTATATTTTTCCACATGTGCAGAATAGAGAGCTTGATTTTCAGTGAAAAACCTACATTCACAAGAAATGAAAAAAAAATATAATAATAAAATTTAATTTAATTAAAAACTATACTTTATTGGAAGCTTATAATAAGGACTACATACTTAAAAAAAATAAACTTTAAATGAATTCATTTGATCCCCAAAAAGGTAAATCAAAAGTTGTTTTTTATCAAGATTTTGATAGGTGTAAAGGAGACTCTATTATAGGTATGCTTTAAAACTAGCAGGGTTCTATCCAAGGGGGCTTGGTCTAAGGTGGTTTGATCAAACCCTCTTCAATTGGAATCCTTTAAATGGAAACTTTTAAGGATTAAATCATTGTATTTTTTAAAAATATGTGATTTCAAAAAAAATGGGATCTCCCAAAAAATGTAAACCACTATTGTGGCAGCACACGTTAGTATGATGGGAAGCCGACACACTGACATGACATTCTCATTATACAGTGGGAAGCCAACACACTCGCATGAATTTCTTACTAAACCACTTCTTTGGGACAACTCACCTCACGGATGACCTGATGTTCTATGGCCCCAAAGTGAGCACATATTTTCTACCTCATTCTTCTTTCTTTTAGTTCTTGGCATTGCATGATCATGTATCTTGATGCTACATACTATACACCCTTTTGTGTGTCCTTTTGTGCTTGTGTTAGTTTAACTTAGGATCTTGGATCCTAGGGGTTTCACCACCTTCTTGGTATTTTTCATCCTTTGTCATTTGCATTGGTATGATTGGACCCTTCTTGAATTTCTACTTTACTTTGAGTTTGAAGCAAGTTCATCCTTTCACTAAAGCGGGGGCTAAATGTAGTGTTGAAAAATGTGTCCCTTTGCATTTTCACACTTGATATGGGAATAATTAATGATAAATTGAATTTAATGTCACCTTGGTCTGGTGTTGTGAGGTGTTTTACACATCCACATTAGGTCTTGGGCCCTTTTTAAGCTAAATTAACTTAACTATGTCCTAATTTAATGTTCTAAAATGTATTTATTTACATCTTCACATTAAATTTGGGAGGCTTGTAAATCAAGTGGACCTAATCTATTGTTGTAATGTGTTCTACACATTCACATGGGATTTAGGGCCCTTCTAAGCTAAATAGACCCAATTTTGCCTTAATTTAGTGTTGTAAAGTGTATTTATTTACACTTTCACATTGAATTTTGGCTCCTATTGCATTTATTACCTTTATATAATCATTAATAGGCCCCTATGACCCCATATTTTACATCATGAGGCATATTTTAATAAAAAGCATGACAAAATCAACATATAAACTTAAATTCTTCACTCCCCAACACTCTAGTATGAAAGATAGCCCATGTGGGACCCATTTTCCACTTTGGGTGAATGAGTCCCATCTAGATGGGAATCATTCACCCAGAATGGCGAATGAGTCCCATTTTAGCTATTTTTGAGGCTTTGAGCAGGAAAAGTGGGTTTTTAATTCAAGTTTCTCCTATGTTGGCCTTGGGGATCAAATTAACGGTCATGCGAGTGGATTTCCTATATAAGCAAGCTTTCAAATCCTCATTTCATCCAAGCAACATCATACCTTCATGACATCAAGTCAAGAACTCAAGAATTAAGCATTCCAAGTCTTCACAAGGTCATCAAGATAACATTCAAGATTAAGTCTAATGCATTCAAGAGCAATATTCTTCATCAATTGTTCTAGAAATTCAAGATCCATCATCATGGAAAGGTTCTAATTGAATTACTTCATGTTCATGCTTCATTATCTTATTTCATAATTTGGTTTAATTACCTAAAAGGGGTTTGACCAAGGCAAACCCCTATTCCCTAACAATCAACATTTTCTCTCTCTTTCTTTGTATGGTTGCAGATCTAGGTACTTTGAAGACTTGAAGATCATTGAACAATAGGTTACAAGATTATTGGAGTGATTCCCCCATTTGCTAGGTCATCATCTTCACAAAAAGTCACCTACATGTCCGATAAATTCATAGTTTAGATCCATAAATCAAGAGGAACAAGAACAGTAGACATTAAAGACCAGATTCAAACCTTGAAGTTTCAAAAAAACCTAAGTGGACTCATTCATCAAGATTGGCGAATGTGTCCCATTTTGGGTCAATTTTGATATTTTTATAGTTTTGAATACCCTTTTCTAATAAACTTGTTCCTATATAGAAACCTTGATCTGGGACTGATTCGCCTAGAATGGTAAATGAGTCCCATCAGGCCTAAAAAGAATCCTTTTTAGGATTTCAGAGTCCATTCCATCTCTCTCCAAATTTTAGGTGCACACTTTCAATTTTGTAGCTTTTTGTTTTGTTTCATGGTCACTTCTAGGTCATTCATTGAAGCATTGAATCAAACTAGGGTTTTGGATTTCATCCTTCATTGCGTTGTCTTTCCAAGTCTAAACTTGGTGGTGAACCTCTCTTGTAATTTGAAATCATATCCTAGGATACCTTATTGTCAGATCTCTCCCTCCATTCTTCATTGGATTGAGATCTCTAGGGTTATCCTTAAGTGTGAAGAATAGAAGATTGTTGTCCTAGGTCATAAACCCTAGTGGAGAAAAAATTCTATCCTACATGATCTAAGGATAATGTGCAGGTTTGGAATAACATTTAGGCTATCAAAAATCAACTTAAAAAATGATAAGATGGTGTTGGGTGGTGATTTAACACCATCTTGGACCTGAACAAAAATAGTGGTGGGCTCTGCAAAGTCAACAAGACGATCTTAGACTTCATGGAATTCATCTCCCTCTTACCTGTTCTCGAAGGATGGATCCTTCAATTGGACGAATAGGCAAGAAGGTTTTTCCAACATCGCGGAATGACTTGAGGGGTTCCTTTTAGGTTTGGGTTGGTTTGGAGATGAATTCTGGTGTGACATTAGTATTCTTTCAATCAATGTTTCAAATTACTATCTAGTTATGTTGAACCTCAACCTAAGCAAAAGGCCACCCAACAGTTATTTTAAATTTGAATCAATGTGGTGGTGGGACTTTGATTTGTTAGAACTTTTGAAAGGTTGGTGGTTGGAAGTGTTAAACAAGCACATGACAACTGAGAGGGGGGTGAATCAATTGTCACACAAATTCAAACTTAAAACTTTATCACTTATCAAATCTTTAACCACACTATTCTGTTATTAAATATGAGCATGAACCACAAATAATAAAAAGTAAATCAACACAATGAACACCAAATTTTTACATGGAAAACCCAATAAGGGAAAAACCATGATGAGGGTTAACACACAATATAAATATTATAAATTGAATACAAAGGCTCATTGCCAAGGGGTCACTTCCCAAAAGAGGACTCACTGTCCAAGTACAATGCTCACTACCTACAAATGACTCATTGTCCAACAAGAATACTCACTGCCTACAGATACAAAAGAGAACAAAATATCCACAACAATTAAATCACATTCACAAAATTATAGAAACCTTCAGTTCGTTACCTTCAGCACACTAAAAAACTGCTATCACAACTCACTCACACACACACTTTCTTCTCTTATGATTTGTGGCACACTTTCGTCACTTTGCATCACACTGTCATACAATTATTCACAAATTTCCTTGCTTTTATACCATTCTCAACCTTATAAACATTTACCAAGGTTGGCCACAATACACCATTTCATAAATTCAAATTAGGTCAGCAACTCTAAATTCTTGTGGTGGAAAGGAATAAGAGTGGACAAATAAAGACATAAAAATAATATTCTTGAATATTCTACACACTTCCTCGATTAAATTTTATTCTTTGAATGAATTGTAAACACTCGGTCAGCCAAATCTAATGAAAACACAAATTATCAATGATGCACACACTTCCTAATAAGAAGATGACACATGGACAACGCAACATGCTTCATTATGCATGAGAATACATCTCAGAATTTTCCAAATACATTTACAACAAAAACAATAGACTTCAAACACTGAACTCCTTTAACCAGTCAATCTAGGCTATGCAAACACACACAAAAATTCTAAAACATGATCTCCAGATCATCAAACTCCAAACCTCTTCACCAAAGCATATGTAAAACCTTCACAAGACATCTACCAAATTCGTATGATTTGAAACAAAATAGTGGAGAAATGAGGAGGAAAAATATTTCTCCCAATCCATAGAACACTTACTCTGCCAGAGGAACACACAAATCGGAGGACACAACTTTCACGTTCCATCTCATCAGAAACTGAAATTCAAACTGTATCATCATCAGATCACCATCAACACAGCTTTAGATCTGCATAGGCATAGGATCAACATAGGATAAATGCAGAGCACGTACTAGAGCACAATCTAAATACTTCCAACAATTTGATTTCTTTTCTTCACTAATTTTCTCAAAATCACTTGGAAACTCATCATACCAACATAGCTGCAACACCATAAAAGTAGTTCTATGTAATCACAACATCTCACCAACATCTCAACCATACAAGTATAATCTACAACATATTAAACAGTGTTGACATCAATGACAACATTAGTGACAACACCACCAAACTAGCTCATACTTGCAATAGGAAGAGTGGACCAGAGTGGGGGCACACCCAATTTTTTCATTACAAAGAAGTTGGGTCATGTCAAAAATAAGCACTTACATCAATTTCAATAGTTTTAATTTTCACCCTAACATCTATATCCTACTTTTCTCATATAATATTGGTTGAGTTGGAATTATCGAATTAATAAATAATTAAGGAACTCATCAATATCAAATTGAAAACTAGTAATTGATACTACTTTGATCGAGGATATCACAACATGTACTATTATCCTACTTAAAATTAAGAACTTTATGATAACTTATGATTTTTCCTTAATAGGAATCTACATCATTCTCCAATCCAAAATGATTTTCTTCAACTTCTTACAAAAGAAATTATAATTAAAGCATTTTGCACTATTTCAGATATTGAAACATCTACCAAGATTTAACTCTAGTAAAAGTGTATAGTACCTCACAATTTTGCATTCGAAGTAAAGGTCAACAATATCCTTTGAAGAGACAGTTTTGAAATTACCTCCAAAAAATGAAACTATCGATATGTTAGTAGAAAAGAACACATTATTCCTATAGTAGAAGAGGTGATCATAGAAAAGGATCAAGCTAGGGAAGTATCAAACAAGGTGAAAAATTCCTAATCAATAAGTCTAAATCATTATTTCAAGTGCAAGCTATAATTGAATAAATTATTAAGAAAAATGAACAAATTATTTCAAATCAGCAATTAGTTAAGAACAAGATGAAAAAATTTCTTAGTGATCAAAGGGAGATCAATCAATTTATGAATTACTATCTATTATACTTGTAGTTACAATAAGGATACAAGGATATAAGATGTAAATCAATTTGTTGGGATTCAAAGTTAAATACATTTAATTTAGCTTTGTTAAGTAGGTTTACATACCCATTTATATTTTGTTCACCAGTTCGAGGATTCACTCAACTTTCATGGTCTGCAATGGAATCAAAGTTGTATCCTCATGTCCATGCTCATTCTTTTTCCTACCTTTTTCCCCAAAGCCCGAAAGAAACACAACCTGGTACTCTAATACATATGTAATTTCATCCCCAAGATTAAGATAATAAAATGCTACAAAGTAAAGTTAATAAGAGATGTAAATAATAAAATAGAATAATTAAAGATAAACTACTAAATTTAAAACTTATCTAATGTTATGAATTAATAAAAATAATGATGAAGTCATGTATGCTCCAAATGAATTTTTTATTTTTTTTCCTTTTTAAAATTAAACATTACTATTCCAACTTGAAATGAAGAAAAATGGTGTTGTGCTTTCTTTTGCTTCTAGGATTTTGGACCTAAGAGGAGAAATACCAATTTTTCAACCACTTCACTCAAGAACAAACCCTTGAGATTTCAATGCAAAGGAGATTGAAATCTGACAAAGGGAAGGTTCTAGGGATTGAATAATGATTAATGAGGTGTTCACCACCAAGTGTAAACTTGGAAAAGAAAATGTTGGAAAGCATAATGTGATATGCAAACAAATGCTAAATAACCTAGAGAATGCTCTAGAAATGTAAATAAAGCATAACAGAAAAGAAAGGATGCAAATGGTGTGCTCCTAAAAACCTTCAAGAGACTGGAAATAGCTCTGAAATTCTAAAAATCTAGACTTTTTATGCTACTCGGACTCATTCGCCAACCTAGAGGAATCAGTCCTAGATCTTGGTTTCTGCATGGGGGTCCATTTCGAGAAAAAGGGTATCAGAATCTGCAAACATATCTAAAAGACATCTACAATGGTACTCATTCACCACTCTTGGAAAATCAATCTCATTTCACTTTTCTAAAAACTAAAGGTTTTGATCTGCACTCTAACACTTTCCCTTTCCTTCCAATTTCGGTTTCAGGTCTAGATCTGTGAAAAACACTTGGAAAATAGAATTCAAATGGATTTACTAATGAGGGGTTTACCTCAGTCAAATCCCTAGTTTGGTAATTAAACCTTGGTAGAAATGATAAAATGTACATGAAAATCCTAGCCTTAAGTGTGTTAAAGACTAGGAAATCTAAGACATGATGCAATCTTATTCTAATGTGCAAGCATATGATGCAACAATGGAAATGAAAAGATGAATAACTCACTTGTGATGATCTCCAATCACCCCAAGTGAACACTAATGATGCTTGTACCTTCCTTAGGCTAAATTTAAGGTGATAATGGAAGATGGAATCACTTAAGAAATGAGTCTTTAAGATTGGCTTGATGGCTAGTTGCATCTCCCCAACCTAGAATCCATCATGATTCACCATAGGTATCCATGATCAACCCTTGACAATGCTAGATCTTGATAGATAGTGAGCTTGAAGACCTGCAAAATACTCTAATACTTCTCCAATGCTTCAACTATGCTTGCTTTTGGAATTAAAATTCTCTTGTGAAATATTGCTTGAAGACTCTTGATACTTGATACTTGCTCAATAATTTTAGAGATGGTGGAAATGACTTAGAAGCTTTATTTTATAGGAATTTACACCTAATTGAGCATTATTTAGATCTCAAAGGCTGGAATTTACCAAAAACATGAATTCAATTGATGAATTCCCACTCAAATTTGAAACAGACCCCAAATGGGACTCATTCGCCAAACTTGGTGAATGGGTCCCACCAAGGGGACTCATTTGTCCAAAGTGGCGAATGAGTCCTATAGTACCCCTCCAATTATGCTTATGTTTTCGGTTACATGTTTTCATACTATTAGACTATGGTACTTTGTTTGGATATTTTGATCGCTGGTTTTGAGTGACAATGGATTCACTTTGTGACATGATGATTCATGGTATTGCGATATTTGATTTTTGATATGCTTTGAAATAGCATAGATGTTTTCCTTCAGATGATTATTGCTATGAATATGTTTATGATGGACTAACTATTATTTAATTCGTCAGTCTGATGTGATGTGTATTGGTGTGGAGAATGGAATTGCATCAATCGCTTGCAAGTGCCCTGTGATGTCCGTGATTTTCTCCACACAGTGTGCCTATACAATGGTTTTTATATATATATGCATGTTATTGCTTGGTTGCAATATTGCAGGTACATGACACCGACTCCACCTAGTTACTCAGGTCTGAACGTGTCAAGACTCAACGGATATGTTGATTGGGAGGTAGTAGCATGGTTCATCCTAGTCTAGTCTTTAACCCGGTCTCAGTACATTGTCAGTTTAGTTTGGAGTCCTTGGTTGACTTGTTTTGTCTTTTTCTGTTTGGATTAATTGCTTGATAGGAAAATCTTGTCAATTTTAATGATAGTCTAATATTCCTTGATTTATTGTTATTTAAATTAATTTTTAAATGTTAAATAAGGTTTTTACATTTAATTAATTAATTAATTAGTTTGTTTAGTTAAGTAATTTGATTGTAAAGATTAAATTTAATTAATTAATTAATTAAATTAATATTGTTAAATTGTGTGTGAATAGATTTTATTTAAATTAAATATTTTTGTGGAAATGGCATTTTTAATTATTAAATAAATATGCAATTTGAAAATTGAAATTTAAAATTTAAAATGAATTAAATTAATGCAAATATTGAGAGGCAAGATTGTCGAGAAGTGGTTAAAAGATATTTTGTACTTCTCGACATGTGTGCCAGTTGCATTTATTGTTTTTTTTTTGGTTAAGGAAATTCTCGGAGGATATCTGGGATCTGGAAAAATACAAAAGGGTTATCAGTTTTCTTCATGGGAAATGAAAAAATATCTTGCTGTTAAAAATTATTTTTAAAAAGAAAATTTTTGATTACCTCTGTTCTATTGTATTTTTTGTGGAAGATCCCTTTTGTGGGAAGATCTTTGTGGTTGGGTTTAGATTTCTTTTGGATTTGGTGTTTTGGAGAGGTTGGAGGATTGCACTCTACGGGCAAAGGTTTCACTCTTCAATAGCTAAGTTCTTCAAATCACAAGAGAACAGGTATTTTTCTTGTTTTAATTTGTTTTTCTTAGAAAAAGAATCTTTGAGAAAATATTTATTTTGTGAATTCCTATAATTCTTCTCGATGAAATATTTTGTGAAGATTTTATTAAACAGTTGAAAGATTCTCAGAGAAATAGAAAAGATCTTAGAAAATTTTTAAAAGAAGTTTCCTGTCAAATTTTGTTATATGTTTCCTGTAGGAAATGTTTAAAAAAAAAAAAATAGTTGTGAAAGAAAAGAAATTCTCTATTGTTGAATTTTAAATCACTGGAAAATTTGTGCAGAATGTTAGTTTTCTCAATTACCTGTACAAAATCTCTTTGAAAACAACTACATATTATGATAAACCTATTTATTAATATATATATATATTTGTATGGATTTTTATCCAAATAATTTTTATACCCTGTTAAAGTTAAAAGGCGGACGTGTTTTTCAAAAAATGCAGAAATTGGATATTTTAATTGAAAGTCGCGATTAAAAAAAATCGCAGAATAATGTTTATTTTGGGTGCTGCAGGGGTTTCTAGCCTCCATAGCCGACTCCCAACAGGGAGGCGGAGTGGAGGGCAGTGCCTAGTGCCACCTCCATAGGCAGCGCTTGGCGCTGCCTTCCACCGCCGTGGCCCTGTGGGGAGGGCTGCGGGGCAGCCCTAACCATGGCTTGCGGTAGCAGCTCAGGCTACGAATTGTTTTAATTCGTATGAATTAAATTTTTATTGTTTATTTCTTTTAATTTAGTTTTTAAATAATATATTTTAATAATTATTTTATATATAAAATATTTATAATATTTTATATATATTATATTTTATTATAATATATTATATATAGATATATATTATTAATTGATAAATTTTATTAAATGTTATTTGATTTATAGACAAATATTTTTATTGTTAGCATATTTAAATATGTGAAATATTGATATTTTAATATAAGAAAATTATGAGTATATATTTTATAATGAAATATAATGAGCAAAGAAATTGAATGTGTTATTATATTGCATGAATGCAAAACTGGAGTTAACTGTTAGATTTAATTTTCTTTTGAATGGAGGACGAGTTATACTTGAGATGATTAATTTTGTACTTCTTAATAATGTTTGACTGGATTTAGTAAATCTGAATAGTAGACGTTTATCTTTCAATTTGCTTTTAATTGTGTTTCTTATTGGGCAAATTGGGAATGTCTTAGATGTATAAGTCTTCCATAATGAATTGTATAGGAAGGGTGATGTTAATGTTCAAATGTATTTCTTGAGTTCATTAGGGTTGTGCACGTGTTACAATATGGTGTATTGATACCTGGTTTATGAATAAAAGATTTAATGACCGTTGTGTGTCATTTGTTATTATGTGATTGAAATTTGTGCACCTTGTCAACCTTAGTCAGGAAAACTTAGTATACCTTTGTTATGTTTAGGGGAGCGGCTCTATGTAAGGGCCGATACACAAAGTGGTGTCAAGGTAACTTACAAAGAGTTAGTAAGTCAATGATAACTAAATAACAAAGTAGTTAGATTTAAAATCCTTAATGAGATGATTATGACTCACTTATGGAGTCTTGAGCTAGTTCAGTCTTGAGTATAAGATGAGAAGGCCTAGAATGGCAAATCGATATCTTGTTACCTTAAAAGATATTTGATTCCGCAATAGCTTGCAATGGGGCCGGGTTTTGTAAGAGGTTTCCAAGGTAACCCAAGTTGGGGGCCAGAACCTAGGAAGAATCACCAGGGTAACCTTTGCATTATTTTGATGACACTCCACCTAAAACAACAGTTAACCTTGGGTACTTAGTACATTCGATTGTCTTAATTCTGGAAGCAATGTAACCATCAGTTAGTTATGCATTTGTGTCTAGGGTTAATAGGTTATGTCTAGGTAACCATATTACTATCTCCTAGCATGGGGGGTGGACCTACAGGTACCACATGGTTGGGTGGAACATGCACCTTACTTTGTTGGGTCCCTAGTTTATGATCATGGCATCGAGAGCTTCATGGATGGAGAGCTCGCACTTGGATATAGATGTATTTTCTTTATTACATTCTTGTAAAACTTGTATTATAAAACATCCCTCAATTGTTTATGAGGTGAATATATGTAAATGTAAATTGTAACTATTATTTGATCTACCTCATTAGATGAATGAGTTTTGTAATATCTTATCAAATGCAATGTAAGAAACAAGTTTGTACTTTATGTTATCTTGAATGGTATTTCAAATGTTATGCAATGATTACTTTTAAGTTTATGAATAGTTAAATATGTGCAACGCTATATACTAAAGTCGTCTATGGAAACTCAAGTAGTGTAACATCACATAACTTAATGAATGTATGCAACTAATTAAGTTAATAATAATACTTTCAAAAAGAAAATTATTTCACTATTATATACAATTGCAACATTCCTTAGGTTATTATGATGGGGCATTACAGATTGGTATCAAAACCAGGTTACAAACACTGGACGCTCTGGGTAATCGTGAGCCCATTAGGTTGACCTAGTACGTAGTGTCGCTATCTATTAGCCTTGGTTGAATAATATCTAGGACTCATTATTGTTATGTGTAGGAACATGCCTAGGCAAGGTGGAAGAGGTCATGGTAGAGTTTGAGGTGGAGGCTGAGGGCCAATCCCTTAGGTTACTCCCCCTCTGAGCCCTCATCACAGTGATCAGGCAGAACAGTTGGAACAGAGGAATGAGGGACAGAATCCTGAACAGTTAGGATTTGAGGGTTCACAGATACGTCCATTACTAGGGGAGGTCCTAGCTCAACTTGGACCTAGACAAGAAGTTGAGCAAGAGGTTGTTAGAGAGATAGATAGATCTCCTAGGAGAGTAGATGATATAGTGCATCAGGATGCTATTAATGTAGGACACATGAGGGATTTACTGAGGGCACGCCCTCCTACCTTTGATGGTAGAGTAGGTGGCTTAGAGGCAAAGACTTGGCTAGTAGATTTGGGTAGATGTTTTTCCATGCACCCTTGCGGTAGCAATACCCGTGTGAGATGTGCTATCATGCATTTGAGAGGATTCACCTCTACTTGGTGGCACTTGGAGGAGCAAAAACTCCACTTATATATTGGGTCAGTGTCTTGGGAGATGTTTCTAGAGAGGTTTAGAGAACGGTTCCTATCGAAACACTAGAGGCAATGACGGGCTGACGAGTTCCATGATCTATGTCAGATGGCTCTATCTGTAGAGCAATATGAACGTAGATTCTATGAACTCAAGAAATATGCTGGTATTGGTGATGATGAGCCTATGCTAGTATAGTACTTCATTAGGGGTTTGATGCCTGCATTAGTGGTGGTGTCAGAGTCTTTGAGCCAAAGACTATGGAAGTTGCAGTGGAGAAGGCTTGAATAGTGGAAGAGAATCTTGTTATGGCATTAGGTGGTCATACAGGAGTACACATTGGTAGTGCTCCTATAGCAGGTTTTAGTCCACGAGGTAGACAAGCACCGACAGGGGGTTCCTCTAGGAACCAATAGACACCCTCAAAGGGTGGGTAGAAACAACAACGTACACCTCAAAAGAATAATAATCCACAACCACAACAAGGTAATAGTCCACAGATAGGAAAGGGTCGTAACTAGTGGCGCAACAAGCACAATAGGTAGGATCAGCCTACACATAGTGCTCAATCTACTGTCAGTAGAGGTAGTTTCCAGCAATCCAATGCACCTTCGGATGGCAGAGGATTCGGTAGAGGCACAAGTTGTTACTCATGTGGACAGCACAGACACATTGCTAGGTAGTGTCCGATGAGAGGTTCTACTAGTTTTAGGCCTCGACCTATAGTTTCAGAGCCTACAGCGGGTGATGTAGGATGATCACATATAGTATATGTTGTGGTTAATGACCGCCAAACTGATCACCAGAACACAGTGGTCGAGACTTCAGGTAAGTTACATGGTGTTATTGTTTCCATTCTTTTTTATTCTGGAGCTACCGACTCCTTTATTTCACCGACCATCATTGACCGATGTGGTCTTGTGGCAGTAAAGCAAGGTGGTAAGTGGCAGGTTGAATTCGCCTCTGGGGTGAAAGTAGCGGTAGAGAACTTAGTCCATAATTGTGAACTTAAAATTAGTACATTAACTACCTTAGTAGATCTATATGTTACACCTTTAGGATCATATGACATAGTATTAGGTATGGATTAGTTAGCATCTTATCATGCTGTGATTGACTGTCGACTTAAGATAGTTAGTTGCATTAATGATTTAGGTGTGAAAGTGGAAATTATAGGTGTTCAAAGACCTATCTCTTTGTGGATGATATGTATTATGCAATTAAAGAGATGTCTTCGTCAGGGCTGTCAACTATTTGCAACAACAGTTATGGATCTGGAAGAAGGTGAGAGTCGAGAGGTATCTCTTGATGATCATCCTATTCTTACGGAATTTGTTGATGTGTTTCCAGATGATATACCTGGAATGCCACCAAAGAGGGATATTGACTTTAGAGTTGACCTAGTTCTAGGAGCTGAGCCTATATCTTGAGCTCCATATAGAATGACGACTCAGGAGTTAGAGGAACTTCG
The DNA here is from genome assembly GCA_007258455.2 of Sequoia sempervirens. NCBI lineage: Eukaryota > Viridiplantae > Streptophyta > Pinopsida > Cupressales > Cupressaceae > Sequoia > Sequoia sempervirens. The sequence continues at coordinate 15,510 of VDFB02127724.1, forward strand.
TATTCAGTTAGAGGAACTATTAGAAAAGGGTTTCATTCGTCCTAGTGTTTCCCTTTGGGGAGCACCTGTCATCTTCGTAAAGAAGAAAGATGGGTCACTTAGATTGTGTATAAACTATCATCAATTGAACAAGGTTATGATTAAGAATTGTTATCCTCTACCTAGAATCGATGATGTTTTTTATCAGATTAAGGGAGCTAATGTGTTCTCTAAAATCGATTTGAAATCTAGTTACCATCAATTGCGAGTTGCTGAAGCAAATATTCATAAAACTACTTTTCGAACTCGTTATGGGCACTACGAATTCATAGTAGTACCGTTTGGGTTAACAAACACACCATCAGTATTCATGAGTTTAATGAATGGTGTTTTTCATACATACCTTGATTGTTTTGTCCTTGTATTTCTTGATGATATTTTGATCTATTCAAGAAACATGAAGGAACATGAAGAACACTTGAGATAGGTATTGCAATGTTTAAGGGAAAATCAATTGTATGCGAACCTAAAGAAGTGTGATTTCTTTCAAACTGAGATAAAATATCTTGGACATGTGATTTCTGGAAAAGGTATTGTTGTGGATCCTTCAAATATTTAAGCTATTGTAGATTGGCCCACGCCTACTAATGTAGGTGAAGTTCGTAGTTTTATGGGTCTAGCTGGTTACTATAGGCGGTTTGTTGAGGGATTTTCTAGGATCAGTCATCCTATTACTTCTCTTCAGAGAAAAGGGAAGTTTGTTTAGACAGAGCAATGTCAGTTGGCTTTTCAGACACTTAAAGAAAAGTTGACTAATGCACCTATACTAATTGTTCCTGATCCTACTAAGGATTTTGTGGTTTGCACAGATGCATCCTTAGAGGGTTTTGGAGCACTTCTGATGCAAGATGGGCATGCGATTGCTTATGAGTCTCACAAACTCAAAGATCATGAATTAAACTATCCTACTCATGATTTAGAACTAGCTACAGTAGTACATGCATTAGTTCGATGGAGGCATTTCTTATTAGGTCATTGTTTTGAACTTCATACTAATCATCGTAGTCTACAATACATTTTTACACAACCTAACTTGAATGCTAGACAAAGATGGTGGATGGATTTCTTCTGTGACTACAATTTTGAAGTGAGATATGTTCAAGGAAAAGAGAATGTAGTGGCTGACGCTCTTAGTCGTCATCGACATGAGATCTCTGCTACTACTCTTGAAGTAGATTTGAGAGGTCAAATACTAGCTGCACTTCCTACTGATAGTTTGTATCAGGAAGTGAGGTCAGAGATTGAATTTGGTAGACCTTTAGAAAGTCGATTTGTACGGTATATCCTTGAACCAGATGGTATATTACGGCATTTAGGTCATATTTATGTACCACATTTCGAGGGTCTTCGTACATTAATTATGACTGAATCTCATCGAGCTCCATACTCAGCTCATCCAGGTGTTAAGAAAATGCATGCCGATCTTCGGCAATTATATTTCTGGCCTGGTATGAAACATGATATTGTTGATTATGTATCGAGATGTCTTGAATGCCAGCGAGTCAAAGCTAAGCATCAATATCCTACTGGATTATTGCAGCCACATCTCATTCCTGAATGGAAATGGGATATTATTTTCATTGATTTTATTGTAGGGTTACCTATGTCATCACGTCGACATGATGCCATTATGGTAACTATTGACCGATTGACTAAGGTGGATCATTTTTCACTAGTACAATCATCTTACAATGCTTCATCCGTAGCTATGATATTCATGGCGGACATAGTTAGATTGCATGGGATTCCTCGTAGGATTATTTCTGATAGAGATCCTGTATTTACTTCAGCCCTATGGACTTCATTACAACATGCTTTAGGTACGCAGTTGAACTTTAGTTCAGCATATCATCCTCAAACCAATGGACAAATGGAAAGAGTTAACCAAATATTAGAGGATATGCTTAGGATGTACGTAATGGATCAAAAATCATGTTGGGAGGATTATTTGTACTTAGTAGAATTTGCTTACAATAATGGATATCAGAGTTCCATAGGTATGCCACCATTTCAGGCATTATATAGTCATCCTTGTTGAACTCCACTAAGTTGGGATCGACTTGAGGATAGAGTGTTACTTGGACCTGAGATGCTTCGAGACATGGAGCAACAGGTTGACTGTATTAGAGAACATTTAATAGTAGCGCAGGATAGGAAAAAGAAGTATGCCGATGCACATAGAATAGACCGACAGTTTGTAGTAGGTGATAGAGTGTTTCTTCGAGTGCGACCGCGAAAGAGTCCAATCCATTATGGAAAATGCTCTAAGATTGTGCCTCATTTCATTGCGCCATTTGAGATCTTAGAGAGAATTGGTCCTGTGGCATATCAACTCGCCTTACCACCCAGTTTGTCCCGTATTCATGATGTTTTTCATGTATCAGTTCGTAGACCATATCATCCCGATATTTCTCATGTACTTGATTGGAATGTGTTACAGGTAGAGGACAGGTAGCTGGCTTTGGAGCCAGTGGCCATTCTAAAGCGCCAAACGCTCGGTCTCAAGGGTCAAGACATTGATCAGGTGAGGGTCCAATGGGATCTTAGCCATGAGGCTTCTGCTACTTGGGAGGATGCGACATGTATTAGGGAACTTTATCCCTATCTATTTGCAGGATTTCAGGAGCAAGCCTGATCCTAGGTGGGGAGGATGTAGTACCCCTCCAATTATGCTTATGTTTTCTGGTTACATGTTTTCATACTATTAGACTATGGTAATTTGTTTGGATATTTTGATCACTGGATTTGAGCAACAATGGATTCACTTTGTGACATGATGATTCATGGTATTGCGATATTTGATTTTTTATATGCTTTGAAATAGCATAGATTTTTTCCTTCAAATGATTATTGCTATGAATATGTTTATGATGGACTAACTGTTATTTAATTTATTAGTATGATGTGATGTGTATTGGTGTGGAGAACGGAATTGCATCACTCGCTTGCATGTGCCCTGTGATGTTCATGATTTTCTCCGCACGGTGTTCCTGTACAATGGTTTATATATATATATGCATGTTATTGCTTGGTTGCAGGGTGGTATGACCACAAAATGCACAGTTTTCGGTGCATGCGTCAAGTTTCATCGGATCATCATTGATTGGGAGGAATTATTAGCATGGTTCATCTGATAAGTCTTTGCTTGAGTCATTTGTGGGGTTTGAGTTTGGAGATCCTTGTTGTGTCTTCTTTGTCTTTTTTCTGTTTGATTAAAGTGCTTGTGGAAAATCTTGTCAATTTAAATGATAGTCTAATATTCCATACGTTTGTTGTTATTTGTTAATTTTTTGAAAATGTTAAAAATAAGTTTTATTTAATTGTTAAATTCAAATTGTTGTTGATTCATGTTTGAGTGTGGAGATTCAAATTTATTTCAATTAAATTAATATTGTTAATTATTATTATTGGAATTGGAGTTTCTTTGTTAAAATATTTTTTATGGAAATGGCTTTTAATTAACAAAATAAAATCTGCCAGTTTGAGTGAGTTTAAGGTAAATGAGATTGATTCTGCAAATCTTGAGAAACCCAAGATTAATGAGAAGTGGTTAAAAGATATTTTCCTTGCTATGAGCGTATACAAATTCATTTAATTCATTATTTTTGATTCAAAGTCTGGAGATATCTGGATGCAAGGCATCTTCCAGAAGTTCATCGGGGTTTTTCTCAGGAAAATGAAAAATATCTTGTTATTCAAAAGTCTCATTTTTCAAAAGAAAATTTTGTAGATTCACCTCTGATACATTGTATTTCTTGTGGAGGAATCCTCATGGTGGGGAGGATCTGTGGTTGGGGTTTAAGATTTCTTTTTAGTTGGGAGTGTTTTAGGAGGGTTGGGATTGCCTCCTGCAGGCAGAGTTTCCTCTTTCATAAAATTCGCATTCTTTAATCCAGGAGAAACAGATAATTTTCTTGTTTTAATTTTGTTTTTCTGAAAAAAGAATCTTTAGAATAATTTATTTTGTGAATTCCTATAAATTCTTCTCAGATTTTGACTCTTGCAGAATAGTACATTCAAAGTTAGAAGATTCTCAAAGAAGTAGGAAAGATCTTTGAAGAATTTTAAAAGAAGTTTCCTGTTAAATTTGTTATATGTTTCTCGTAGGGTATATTTAAAAAAAAATAGTTGTGAAAGAAAAGAAATTCTCTGTTGTTGAATTTTAAATCTCTGGAAAATTGTGCAGAATGTTAGTTTTCTCAATTACCTATATATAGAATCTGCGGCAGCAAACCACATTTTACAATTACATCCATTATTAAAATATATATATATATATATATCCATATATATATCATATATGCTCTGTATATATATATTATCCATGTGGGTTACATCTAGATTTTTATACCCTGTTAAAGTTAAAAGGCGGACGCGTTTTTCAACAAATGCAGAAATTGGATATTTTAATTGAAAGTCACGATTAAAAAAAATTCGAATATAATGTTTGTTTTGGGTGTCGCGGGGGTTTTTGGCCTCCACAGCCAAATAGGGAGTGGAGGGTAGTGCCAGGCACCAGCCTCCCATGCAGCCTGCTTACTGTGCCCCCCTGGCCACAGGGGGAAGGGGGCTGCCTAACCATGGCCCGCGGTAGCTCTCAAGCTGCGAATTGTTTTAATTCTTATGAATTAAATTTTTATTGTTTATTTCTTTTAATTTATTTTTTTATATAATATATTTTAATAATTATTTTATATATAAAATATTTATAATATTTTATATATATTATATTTTATTATAATATATTATATATAGATATATATTATTAATTGATAAATTTTATTAAATGTAATTTGATTTATAGACATATTTTTATTGTTAGCATATTTAAATATGTGAAATATTGATATTTTAATATAAGAAAATTATAAGCATATATTTTATAATGAAATATATTGAGAAAAGTAATTGAATGTGTTATTATATTGCATGAATGCAAAACTGGAGTTAACTTTTAGATTTAATTTTCTTTTGAATGGAGGAGGAGTTATACTTTAGATGATTAATTTTGTACTTCTTAATAATGTTTGACTGGATTTAGTAAATCCGAATAGTAGACGTTTATCTTTCAATTTGCTTTTAATCGTGTTTCTTATTGGGCAAATTGGGAAAGTCTTAGATGGATAAGTCTTCCAGAATGAATTGTATAGGAAGGGTGATATTAATGTTCAAATGTATTTCTTGAGTTGATTAGGGTTGTGCACATGTTAGAATACGGTGTATTGATACCTAGTTTATGAATAAAAGATTTAATGATCGTTGTGTGTCATTTGTTATTATGTGATTGAAATTCATGCACCTTGTCAACCTTAGTCAGGAAAACTTAGTATAATTTTTTTATGTTTAGGGGAGTGGCTCTATGTAAGGGCCGACACACAAAGTGGTGTCAGGGTAACTTACAAAGAGTTAGTAAGTCAGTGATAACTAAATAACACAGTAGTTAAATTTAAAATCCTTAATAAAATGATTATCCATCACTTATGGACTCTTGAGCTAGTTTAGTCTTGAGTATAAGATGAGAAGGCATAGAATGGAAAATCGATATCTTGTTACTTTAAAAGATATTCGACTCCACAATAGCTTACAATGGGGTCGGGTTTCGTAAGAGGTTGCCAGGGTAACCCAAGTTGGGGGCCAGAACCTAGGAAGAATCACCTGGGAAACCTTTGCATTATTGTGATGACACTCCACCTAAAATAACAGTTAACCTTGTGTACTTATAATATTCGATTGTCTTAAATCTGGAAGCAATGTAACCATTAGTTAGTTATGCACTTGTGTCTGGGGTTAATAGGTTATTTCTAGGTAACCATATTACTATCTCCTAGCATGGGGGGTGGACCTACAGGTACCACATGGTTGGTGGAATGTGCACCTTACTACGTTGGGTCCCTAGTTTATGATCATGGCATCGAGAACTTCATGGATGGAGAGCTTGCACTTGGATATAGATGTATTTTCTTTATTACATTCTTGAAAAACTTGTATTGTAAAACATCCCTCAATTGTTTATGAGGTGAATATATGTAAATGTAAATTGTAACTATTATTTGATCTACCTCATCAAATGAATGAGTTTTGTAATATCTTATCAAATGCAATGTAAGAAACAAGTTTGTACTTTATGTTATCTTGAATGGTATTTCAAATGTTATGCAATGATTACTTTTAAGTTTATGAATAATTAAATATGTGCAACGCTATATACTAAAGTCGTCTATGGAAACTCAAGTAGTGTAATGTTGCGTAACTTAATGAATGTATGCAACTAATTAAGTTAATAATAATATTTTAAAAATATATATATTTCACTATTATAGACAATTGCAACATTCCTTAGGTTATTATGACAGGGCATTACAAGTCCCACCTTAGATTTTTGAGGTGGGTTTTCAGGATTTAGTGAAATGAGCCTCAAGATCCAAAATAATGGGTCCTAGGGGCCTATAAATGCTTATTTTAAATGGAAATTAATGTAAGGATTCCAAAAAAGGTTCAAATTTAGTGTGAAATTTTCTCTTTCTTCAAGAGTGCACAATTTTCTACACTACACAACTTAACACTAATTGACAGTTCATCATTTGTATTCATCTAAATGAAACTTAAACATGAAACATACTATTGATAAGGTTATCATTAAATATGCACAATAACATAATCTTCGAGAACATCCATATTAGTATTAGGACTACCTAACTTGGTTTCACTCAATTTGTTGTTCTAGTTTTAAAGTAGGCAATGATAATATTTTAATCATAAGTTTTATTAGGTTTACTAGGTTTCTCTTATTTTCTAATATGTTCTACAAATATTGGATTTCTAGAAACCATTTAGATTTTATCATCTAACTCATTATCTTTCATTCTATGTGAACATATTTTTAAGACTATTTTATGACATTTTTATTGTAAATTTAAGGATGTCAATTTTTTCTTAATAAATAATAATTGGTGATTTGGATTAGTACAATTTTTGGATTTTTTTTTTGAGATTAATAATTGAAAAACCCATTAAATTATATATTTCAATAATATGTTTAACAACTCTTATGATTAAATATGTGGAACTACTTTTAAATAGGGGCAACAATATTGTAATCTGAACAATTGATTAACTTCCTGGGATAATATGATTCTTTGATATTTTTCCTAAACTTCTTATTGATTATTTATATAGCATAAATACCCTAGAATATACATTAGATAATTTACTCAAATAAAATTAAACATAGTTGGAAAATGTATGTATTAAACATTTACATAACTTCTTATACACATAATATCTCATCAAAACTTGGCATTTTCTAAGTTAATATTATTCTTTGAATTCTATCATCCTCCAAGGTAAAATCAACTAACATTTATCCTCACTATTCCATTTTAATAAGTATCTAGTATAATACCTTCAACCATAATTGAGCTCTAAATGAAAAAATATTCATAGGTTCTTAATAACTTTGTAAACCCTCACAAGACTAATATGCTTCTCTCTTGAAATTCATAGGTTGAAAGTCCCAAGATAATCTTTCTCTTTCAACATATGTACCTGAAATATAAATATCCATAAGCTTGAAGAAAAATAATAATATTGGCCAATGGGATCTCCACCCAACCATAGGATTCATATTCAATCCACCCTCGAGCTAGGGTCACATAGCATTTCCAAAAAATAATTTCCAAATAGGATCCACAACCAAAGTGTAACATATAACATCTACATTAGTAAACTTGATGAGAATTAAATCCACATCACAAGGGTTTCTAGACAAGTTTACACTTTATATACTTTGCACATCACATCTTGCATTCATATTCTTTATTTTAACACAAAAAAGCCTGGTATAAATGAAATTAAACTAAACAAGGTGGAAGACTCAACCAATGTAAACCCCATCACAATACTTGCAGCCACACAAGAGAACCAAAATCAAATTTCACATAGATTTTTAATAAGCAAGACCAATATGACAACAAACTTATTACAAATCAACAAAGATAGACAACTAAAAGGTTAAACCTCACCAAGAGAGTTTTCTATTTGGAACTTGTGGAAAAATCTCTCCAAGCACTCTCTTTCATTGCTCCTTCCTCTTCACAAACTTGGAAATAACTCAAAAATGAAGAATGAAAACCAAACATGAACTGATGAACAATCCAAAAAGAAAAAGAGAGAAAAACCCTTCCTCCATACAAATAGAAATAATAAATGGAAGGGGAAAAGGAAACCTCCTTTTCAATTTCCCAACCACCCTTTCAACTCCAATTTTCGTCACTTTTCATAAGTGAGTAATTAGAGTGGGTTTTAGACTTAATTAAAGGGGTTTTATAGAATAAAAATACCCCTACCCCATAAATTTATCACCTAGGAAACTTTTTAAATGATTAAGATCACATAAGGACTTCATAAAATATAAAATAACTGACCATATTAATAAAGTGACTCAAGGGACTAATAAAAAAACTCTCACATACACATGTAACCCATACCACACAAGAAAAGGTTAAATCACATTCCCATGACAAGACTAATATTTCACAAGGATACAATAAAGGAAGTAGCTATGTAACCCCCTTATCAATATTAACTAAATTTTTTAACCTATTTACTCAACCAAGAAAGTGTGTTAGTATTACTCATGATTAATAATAATTAAAAATAATAACTTATGAATTAAATATTCCAAGAATACTAATCAAATAGAAAATTAGATCCACTAATGTACATAGTAACACTCCTTACTCATACAATACCTATTATAGAGTCAAGGAACAATTGAGTGAATACTAGATCTATTATCAAAATATCATCACTGATGTCAGTAGAATATTTAACTTATAATGCATACCACTATAAGTAATATTGAATATCAATAATTATCTTCATAATCACACCCACTCACATCTATGATATGTAATCACCTAACATAATGTAATCCACTTTTATATACATAATAATATTACCAATAACTAAGCATATTGATCATTGCATATTTACATAGACAAAGAATGGAACTCATCTTACTATCAAAAGAATTCACAATAGTCGTTAGATAGGATTAATTAATAATATGAAAATCTTCATAGTGTAGCAACAACCATCACTCATGTTTATTATTCAACATAAAAGAACATAGAATATAGCATATAAACCATCAACAACTAATAGGATCAACAAGGCCACAAGCGATGGGATCTTACAATTTATAATTTATAGGATATACATCCTATCTAATCGAGGACCTTATAGTGACTATATACATCCTATACTTGAGTTCTCTCTCTCATTCTCTTATTCTAATATTCCTAGGCTTTATTTCATCTTTATAATGGGGTTTTTTTCTTTGTTTTCCCCACTTACAAAATCTTGTGTCTCCTCTTGTATGTTTATCTACTTACTCTTATTTCTCATCTTGATGGTAATCTTTTCCTTGAAAAAATTACTCTTGGATTAGTACTTTCCTTTATTTCCTTTATTTAATTTATTATACCTTTCAAAACCCATAAGGAATTCCATTGATATTTCCTCCAAAAATTGTGCTAAAATTCCTAATATTTGTAACAGGATCATGGTCTTTACTATTTTACCTTTAGAATTTTGGCATATTGAACATTTAGCTATAAATTTATTTGCATACCCTTTAAGATATTTCCAAAACAAAAAAAAAATCATATAATGATAGGTCTTAAAATACCCTAAATGTCCTCTTATTGGTAAGTCATGAATTTTTAATATATAATATAATAGCTTTCAACTAATACTTTTTGCATAAAAGAGCCTACCTATGCACCAAAAGGAGTTTCCTTTCCAAACATACTTATATAAAGAAGATATTATTTCTTGTTGAGGTTGTTGAATGAGATTATTCATTAGAGCAGCATATTGTCATTATTCTCATGCACCCTTTTATTCTTCAATTTATAATAAGGAAATGACATAATTTTTTTCTTCTTTTACTGCTTCTGAGAAAGGGAATCAACTACAATATTCTTTTTTTTTAAATAATTTCAAATTGATACCCTAACATATTTGTAACCCATTTTTTGTTGCTCCTTTGAAGATATTGATCCAAATAATATTTTGGACTAACGATAATTCTTGAATATGAAATAATTTTCCATTAGATATTGATACCATTGCTTGACAACATAAGTTATAGATAATTATTTTTTCTCATATGTGGGCCTTACCAAGTTCTTCATTTAACTTTTTGACTCACAAATACCAAGAGATGTCCTTATCACATCAATAATCCTTTATTTTTATATACAAAAGCATCATATTCTAGCATAGATGTTTTATAGAAGTCTAGGGTATCTAGAGTGGTAGTAAGACCTTATTTAGTTGCTAAAATAATGTGGTGGCTATCTCTAATCATGAAAAATAATGTATTCTTCAATAAAAATATTAAGGGTGCTACTATAAAAGCATACTTCAATATTAATCTTCTATAATATCCTATTAGAATAAATAATCCTCTCAAAATTTTGATATTTTAGATATTTTCCACTCTTAAATTACTATTGTAGACTTCTTAGGGTCCACCTTAACACCTTTATGTGACCACATTAAATATTTCACTTATTTCAACCCAAATATATATTTGAATTATTTTGATATTATTTTAGATAGAATTGATTATATTACAATACTTGTAATATATTCTCTACATGTTACAATTGTTATTCTCTTGATTTTACTAAAAATGAGGATGTCATCAAAGTATATACCAAAATATTTTTTGAAGAAATTGATAGAAGAATAAATTCATGAGGCTTTGAAAAATTGATGGAGCATTAGTGAGACCAAATGACAATAACTAGGAATTATTAAATACCCTTATCTATTTTAAAGTTAGTGTTGTATTCATCCTCCTTATTTAGTCAAATTTTATGATAACCTAAACATAAATCTAACTTAGTAAAGAAAACTATGCAATTTAACTCATATAATAATTCACCAATAAAGAGAATACGAACATATTCTTAAGAGTGAACTTCTTGAGTTCCTTATAATATCTTGAGTTCCTTATAATATAAGCATATTCTCCATGATTGATTCTTCCTTTTCAACATAGCTACTAGAGATGCATAGGGAATTTTATTGAGATAAATATTTTCCTAAATTCATCATTTCCCTTTCAACTAATTTTTTAATTACTAACTTATATCCACATGAATAGTGTTAAGGTCTAATGTTAGGAGTCCAATGCTTATTTTCTCTAATTCAATAGCATGATCATGGTCTTTGATTGGATATGAGGGATACTATGTTAACTTGGTAGAAATTGTATCATTATAAATTTATACTTTTTTCCATTTATATTAAAATACATTAATGAGTCCTAAAAATTGAAGGACACTTTGAAAAACTATTTAAGCCACTACACTCTCAAAACTACATTTTCTCCTTTAATTGGGATAGAAATATTTTTTGAATGCAGTTGATAATCCCCCATTGAGAGTTAAATATATTATAGAATTTACCACTAAGAAAGAGTTGCTTAACATAATCTATCATATCAATAAAAAAAATGAGCTCACTAACAAGTACAATATCAATAAATTTGTGTGTATGAGTTATATCAAGAAATAATTTCATATTTCTATTTTTTATATAACTAAACACTAAGGAGATAGAAGAACTTTTTCTATCCTTTAAATTTGTATTCTCAATTTCTAAATTTAATAAAAAATATTAAAATTATAGTAACTCAAAGAACACCCATAAAATAAAATTGTTTTTCTTACTTCAAGTTTGCTTGCTTACATACCTTATGAACCATAGATTTTTGGCACCCTAATCCTTTCAAGCACTTTTAGGGTTTTTCACCTAAAAGGAGAAAGTAGGGCCAAAAGTCTAGCTAGGTTCACTCAAATTATGCAATGTATGATGTTTTTTGAACTAAATGGAATGATCTAAGTGAAGTTATATGAACTAATTGACTGATTATGTATGCAAAACCTATGATTTATGCAATGTTTGAAAACATAGTGATGTTTGCAAAAATCTTAAAAGAATGAACAAGAATGCAAATTAAATCAAACAAAAAGCTGTTTTTCAGAATGTGTGCACTTGGGAAGCTGAAGAAAAATGAAGAGGAATATGGAGAACTGATAAAATATGATTTTCAGCTGACTGGGACTCATTCGCCACCCTGGGCGAATCAATCCTAGATCAAGGTTTTTCTGCACAGAAGTTTTTTTCTGTCAATTGGGTACCAAGATCTGCACCCAACTCAAAACTGCATCTCAGGAGGGACTCATTCGCCATGCATGGTGAGTCAGTCCACTTTCAAATTTCTAAAATTCCAAATCTATGTTCTGCACCTTGACACTTGTACATCAATTTTTGATGAAAATCCGAATCGGGATCTCAAAAAATTCCTACAAAACAATCTAAAATTGTTTGTCTAATGGGGATTTTTCCTTGGCCCAACCCCTAATTGGGTAATTAAACCTTGAATGAATAAAAATCTGCATAAAATCCTAGCCTTAGATGTGTTAAAGGCTAAGAAAGTCTGAAGTATGTCAAAAACCCTATTCTATTATGCAAGAAAAAGAGATGCAAATGTGATTTGATTGATGCAATATTTTAACCCTAGAAATCTTACAATACATCAAGAATGGAGATAAAATTTTATGTAAATTAAATGTAGATGAAATGCAAACCTTAATCTGAAGATAGAGTGAAAATGGAAGATGGAATCACTTTGAAACCAAGTCTTTAGGTGTGATGTGATGGCTAGTTACATCTCCTCAACCTATATTTCTCCATGATTCACCATAAGCATCCATCATCAACCCTTTGCAATGTTGGATCTTGACCTAAAGAGTGAGCTTCAAGACCTACAAAAAAACCCTAGTTTGTTGCCCTAAAACTTCAACTTTGCTAATGAAACTTATTGTAGAAGACTTGACTTTATAAATTTATTTTGTGGAAATTAATAAAAGATGTGTAAAATGACTTAAAATGAGTATTTATAAGCAATAACACCTATTTTTCCCATTATTTAGACCTGAGCTGACATTCACTAAAAATTTAAGTTGAATTAATCAAATTCTCACTCAAAATTGAATTTTCCCTCAAAAGGGACTCATTCACCACCCTTGGTGAATGGGTCCCACTAGAGGGGACTCATTCACCCAAGGTGGTGAATGGGTCCCACTACTAACTTTTGAAGGTGGGTTTTTGGGATATGAAAGAATTAAGTGTTGTTTGTCAGGTTTTAGGTGATTTCTCAAGTGAATCAAGCCTCTAGATAAAAAATAATGGGTCTTAGGGGCCTATAAATGTTGTTTTGAAGGATAAATGATGCAAAGGAACTCAAAACTGGGTCTAATTATATGTGAATTTTTCTCTTTTCTCAAGAGGGTCCAATTTTCTACTGTGCACCTTAATTTGGTAAGAGGTCAATGCTAAATTAAACCAAGTGCAAAAGGAGTTTATTCTAGGATTTTCATTATTTTATTTTGGTAAATGAGAATATGAATTAGGCTAAGTAGAGGAATGGGCTTAACTAGGATTTAAGAACTTTCTTGTAGGTTCCATGAAAACAAAATTTAAGCTCCAAACCAAAGTAATTAATAGGGTAAAAAAATGTGATAAATGTGTATTGACAACTCAAAAACCACAAAATATGAAAGATAACTTGAACCATGTCACAATTAATGCCCAAAGTGAAAACCCTAAATAGACAAACAAGAAACCATTTGAGATATCTCTAATTAGTTATAAACATAAGAATACTAGAACATGAAGGTAATTCAAATTGAGATGGAATTTTTCATTTTGGTTTATGTGCCAATAGTATTCTCCCCCAATTTTTAAAATATATTTTTTTTAAAAAGTAGATAAGTCTTCTTCTAGATTTTTTTAATGAATATATATTTTTTACTATTTTTCTAAGTGGAAACATCTTAAAAAATAAAAATAAAAAACATGATTAACTCAATTTTGTGAAAAATAATAAAAGGTTAACTAAATATTTTAATGCATATATGTTGAAGTGTATAATTTGAAAGTGTAATTTTCTTCAAATTTGAATGATAAAATTACACAGGGGAAAAAGGCATATATATGTTTCAACAAAAAATAAAGATATTAGTTGACATAATTTTTCCATAGTCCATGTATTTGAAATATTAATTTTAGAATCAGTCATGTATTTTTTGTATGAATATTTCATATTAGATTCAATAATCTATCATAAGGAAGAAGAAAAGTCAAAACTATTAATACAAAAATATACACATTTGATTTTAAGAGAAATGTTTTAAATAAAAACTCTACTAAAACTAATTAAAGATCAAGACTCTAATAATCATATTTTAGAAAAGAAATATATGGTTATAGATTTAAGATAAAGCTTGGGTTTAAATTGTTTTTCTTCATGATCTTCTTCTATAATACATGAACTTGATGAATAGAACATGTTGAACAATTTTTTTTCTTATGCATTGTAAAACAAGTTCTCCCTCCCAAATTCTATGTCTAAACCATAGGATTGGTAAAAAAAAAAGTCCAAGCCTAAGGGTGCCATTTTGATTGGTCTATATTGGAACATATATGTTTATAAAATTCTTGAATTATATAAAATAAAAAATTACAAACCATAACAATACTATGATAATGTGCACATGTTATGTTTCCTAGAATGCAAGTGCATTTTGGAAAATTATTAAATGTTCACCCTTTTTTAGCCTTCCATTTTTATGCATATACCTAAAATATTTATCACTAATATGTTTTCTTTAAATTTTTTATTTTAAATCAACTATTATCCTTTCACTTGCAAACATATTATATTATAGGTTTGGGTTTTCATAAGAATGATATATGGTTGATGTGCTTGTCTCTCTAATATTGAATAGTACTAATAAGAACGAGCATGTTTTTTCCAATAAACATCAAGAATCCTAGATCAATCTAATGATTCTATCTATAATAGTTTTTCTTAATCAAAACTAGCTAAAAGTGTAGAAAACTATCTAAAAAAGATAACATAGTTCAACTATAATGATAAAAATTTGTTAGCTCATATATTGCAATTATTCCTTATTCATAGGAATAACACTTTCAACACCAACATTAAATATGGTATCTGACATAGTGTGGTGAATATTTTTTATATTATATTTTCCCTACATAGTGAAAACTTAATTCTACTCCACTTATGTAATTTGATGTTTGATATTTATGATGCCATATCCAAACAGTTTTTCCACTTAAATTAATAGTTCTTGCAAAACATAAAATAAATTCACCATCTAAAGCTTGTAATATCAAACTATAAATTTTAAATGACAATTCCAAGAGGAGAGTGCTATGATTAGTAATAATAAATCATTTTTTCTATAAATGAGTAATTATGGTATATCTAAACATTTTAAACCCTAAATTGCTAACAATGGTGAAACTAGATAGAGCCATTTTTTAAGATATTTTGTTCCCAAAGATAGTAGATAGGTCTTTTTTATAGAAATATTAAGGTGTGCTTTGTTTTTAAAAATCATAAAATATATTTTTGATAGTTTTATGTGTTTGTTCTAATTTAGGCACTTGACAAGTTTAATTATGAGAAATTATTCCTATTCCTCAAAAATAAAATTGAAGTGAAGAAGATTCTATGTAATAATTTTGGATTAGGAATCAAATTTAAACAAATAGAGAGTAACCATTAGGTTTGTCCATTTAGAGTTTGAAATTTTTTAGTTCCATTTATAATTGAGACATTATTCAAACTGAATACTCAAAGGATGTTTTTTTTTATAGAAAGAGGGATGTAAGGCTATTTGATCACTTCCAAGCATTGAAAAAGTCACATTGACAATAGGAGAAATAATATTGTTGAGAATAAAGTGATTTACAAAGGTAGAGATCTCCTCTATAATCACCTAATCATTATAAAAAAAATTTAATTCATAATAGAGAACTTGGTTCTAATGATTTTATTGTAGAGTGGGTAGTTCCTAGAAGTCCTTAAAAGTTTTAATTTCTTTTGTTAAGACCTATTTAATTTTGAGTATTTTAAAGAGAGAGAGGGATGCTCTTCAACCTAATTGGATGGTTCCACCAAAATGAGAAGGAATTGAAAGTGAGGTAATGTCTAGGAAAGTAAACAAACAATATGAGTTTTCTAAAAGTAATCTACCAAGATTTTCATCTATTATAAAGTGGGGTATATGAATTGTGATGTGTTCTAACAAAATAAGTTTATTATCATTCATGAGCATAGTCTCTCATACTCCCTTTGGAATGGCTAATCAATTATCTTATAGAGAAGGAATTTTTCCTTAAAAGAGCTAGACCCCCTAAATGCAAAAAATGTATGCAATGAATGCAACACCAAGTTAAAAGGAGCCAATTTTCATGCTATTGAAGAATTCCAACTTGAAGAGTAATAAACATGGGTATAAGGGAATTTTTTGGATGGTGTCTAATCTCGCAATGAGGAAGATGATGAACATTTCTCATGCACATTTACTTTTTTTAGATGATAATATTTTTATTTCATGCACTTAAATTTAACAATTTTTCAAAACCAACTTAATTTATTGATGAATTTTGGTGATAAAATTGGAATCGAAGTAAATATTACAAATAAATTATGCCTAGCTTTCTATATAACCATGCAGGTAGTATCTAATATCAATTTGACATACAAAGCATAGGACATCAATGTGGTACACTCTTATATCTATTTGGGTGTGGTTGTTTTGTACACTATATTAGCCTTGTACTTGCAACATAAGCAAGACTTAGTAAAGGATATTGATCATACAAATTCTTGGAAATACAATGTTTATTTTTGCTACAATTTCACAATATCCAAACATAAATTGATATTTACCATGTGTTAGCTACTCCCACGTAAGATGAAATTATTTCAAACACATAGAAAATGTTCCCATCCCCATGTTATGAAATTACCTTTGACATAGATAGTGGTTTTTGATATTTTTCAATGGACTTTGGGTATCTTCTCTTTTTACCTCATCTGTTTTTTATATTACAGTTATGTTACATAGGACCTGGTGCATGTTATATTTTTACCCTAGGTAATATATGCATTTCTATTTGGCTCCTCAATCTTCTACAAAACTTTCTAAACAAAAATACAAAGATCTTGTTGGTATGTTAGAATTATCACTCATTGTTAGAAGTTAGATATTGATATAAAAGATTTTTTCCTTTTAAATTCTCTATTAATATTTTGTAACTTAAAATTTATAAAACATAAATAAAATTATTTTTAAATAGATTATTAAATATTACTTGAAGTAAGACTAATAAATTTACAGTAATTAATTAATAAATCTAAATTCTCCAAAAGAAGCCCCTTAACTCTGAAGTAGTTGGAGTCTAATAAACTCTAGGAAAGATGAATCTATCACTAAACTAGAAAAAGAAAACTAAGTAGCAATGGAATTTCAAAATGTGGCTGATGGTGTAGGTAATGCCCTTTATTTTTCCAAAAAGTAATTTTGATATTTTATTGGTGAATACTTAAGTAATCATAACCGACGCATAGAAAAGATTTCCCATTAAAAAAATTCCTTTTCAAACAAAATGATAGAAACTTGAAAGGAACGCTTCTTCTCCTTTGAATTGAAATAATAAAAGGATGGCATGTGGAGAAGCAACGATTGGCACTGGTCGCAACATATTAGAGTTAAACTGCATAATGATTGGAAAACAATTGGTGCCCATTTATTCATAAACTATGAAGAACAAATCTGCAACATATCTCATATTCTTTTCCTTCCTGTGGTTTCAGATTTATAGACATGCATTAATCAGTTATTCAATCATGACAATTCTGAATTTTCACCAAAACTATACAGTTTTTTTGAAATTAAAGGCAGTGTGGTCATATATATAATATGAAAACATTATTCTTAGTATCGATCATTGCATTCACACACAGTGTAGCGTGGAAATTTTGACCTATTAATTTCTCTTGATCTATGCAATGGCATTGTACGCGGCTGAGAATAATGGTATGAATTTCCACTGTCTTAAATTAAATTTGAAAAAGAAATATATCTTTATGGTTTGAAGTTAAGCGAGGAAACTCTCTCCCTTTCAAATCTAAAACCACACACATTAACCACTATGCAAGAAGGCTGCAAATAAACATTAACAACAAATATGGAAGAGAAATATGCAACATATATATTGATTTCAAATCTGAATTTGAATTACACAATCATAGAGCTCATATGCTCACATACAACATGGGCTTCACACATACAAAAAAAATCTGCAACTTAAACTTTCAATATCATTCCAGCCATATCTGGATATGCAACCACCAACTCTCCAAATCCCCCTTCTCCAAATGAGCAGCATCAATACATAGAAGTTGTGTGAGAAGAAACCGCCATTAGTTTCTCAAAACAACCTCCACAAAACCACCAAGAAAACCCGTCACTCTCTGCCTATCAACGATCTGTCTTTTTTCTGAAACTCCTCAAACAATTTCTGGGTTTGGTGCCCCTTCTTTTCATCTTTCCAAATCATTTTGAAATTCTTAATTTCGTTACCATATGAGAAAGTTATGCCCATTTTACTAAAATTGGGTCTCATAGATACGACTTTAGACATGCAACAACATGCAAGATTCCAACTCCTAGAAAATAGGGACCCAATTAGAAAAGTAACTGCCAACTCAACTTGGGCATGCAAGATCTCCATTATTACAATTTATGAGGATTTAATTGATTTTTAAAAATTTGTAACTCCCAAGAAAATCCATTCCAAGATTGCCCTTTTTTTTAAAGCTCAAGTTCAACACTGCCACCTAGACAATCTCCACTTGAAAATTTAGCAATATTAAAATAAAAGACCAATTATTTATTACAATTTTTGGCCTAATATTTTAATTTATTTCTCCAACTAAATAATTATCAAACCATAGGAAAATCAAAATTAAAATTGATGAAGATATCCCTTTGACCATGGATGCTCCTGCATCAGACACCCACGGTAGAAAAGAAATATTTCATGAGCAGAAATATTTATAGAACCTGTGCTTGTCTTGGATCCACCTCTCTTCTTTGTCCACTGTTATTTTTTTGTTTACCAATTTTTGCAACTTCACAACATTATCCTCTTTCATCTTTACTCCTCTACCCTCTATTGCTGGTTTAATTTCTCCCACTCTTTCCACCATGTCTTCTTCATGAAATTTTATTATTTCAATGCCTTCTGTAAAACACATTGCTGAAATCTGATTTCTTTTACCCAAAATAACATTAGTACCATTATCAAGAGACTCATTTTCCATTCCTCCTAACAATGAACCATATTCACAAATCAAAACATCTTCATGTCCACTATTCTTTAACAAAGATTTACCAGAAAACTTTTCATTTACCTTCACTCTACACTCTTCAAATTCAACTTTTTCAAATTGATCTATTGCTGCAACTTTTTCTTCCTTTGCAATAATTTGATCCCATTCTCTTTCAATCTGAATGAGTAAATCATCCTTTTCAACTTCATAGGTGTTCTTTAAAGAACTCTCTTCTACTGCTGCAATCACTATAGTCTCATTCTCCATGTCTTCCAATAAACATCCCTCTTCAGGTTCATCAATCTCTTCATGCTCATACTCTTCTTTCTCCTCAATGTCGCATGTGTGACATTCTATTACTTCTTTCTTTCATGCAGTCAAAACATCATTAGAAAGATAAAACTTATCTTCAAATCTTCTCTCCTCTTGTTTCCTCCTTTCAATCTCATCCCTCAATTCATTTATTTGTTGTTGCAACCTTATCATTTCTCTTTCTCTGATTCTCCTTTTTATTACCTCTAGTCTGGGAATCCTTACAATCCATCTAATGATAATTCCCTTTCTCCTTTCCATTTTCTACACCGCCGTCTTTCAACAACACAATTTTTTTGTCCATAGGTTCTTCACATGTAAGCGCCTCACATTGACGTCTGTTTTACAAGATCTTCCTCTCAATATGTTGCTTCAACCCACACTCCTGAATGCAGCATTTGCCTCCGTTAAGTGACTCTGTTGGAGACTTCGGAACCTTGCGCTCGGTACACTAAAGCGAGGGAGGGGTTTTGTCACCCCTCCCACGCTTGCTAAATTTTGGAGTGGAGATTGTCTAGGTGGCAGTGTTGAACTTGAGCTTTAAAAAAAAACGGCAATCTTGGAATGGATTTTTTTTTTGGGGGAGTTACAAATTTTTAAAAATCAATTAAATCCTCATAAATTGTAATAATCAAGATCTTTCATGCCCAAGTTGAGTTACTTTTCTAATTGGGTCCCTATTTTCTAGGAGTTGGAATCTTGCATGTTGTTGCATGTCTAAAGTCGTATCTATGAGACCCAGTTTTAGTAAAATGGGCATAACTTTCTCATATGGTAACAAAATTAAGAATTTCAAAATGATTTGGAAAGCTGAAAAGAAGGGGCACCAAACCCAGAAATTGTTTGAGGAGTTTCAGAAAAAAGATAGATCATTGATAGGCAGAAAGTGACGGGTTTTCTTGGTGGTTTTGTGGAGGTTGTTTTGAGAAACTAATGGCGGTTTCTTCTCACACAACTTCTATGTATTGATGCTGCTCATTTGGAGAAGGGGGATTTGGAGAGTTGGTGGTTGCATATCCAGATATGGCTGGAATAATATTGAAAGTTTAAGTTGCAGATTTTTTTTTTTGTATGTGTGAAGCCCATGTTGTATGTGAGCATATGAGCTCTATGATTGTGTAATTCAAATTCAGATTTGAAATCAATATATATGTTGCATATTTCTCTTCCATATTTGTTGTTAATGTTTATTTGCAGCCTTCTTGCATAGTGGTTAATGTGTGTGGCTTTAGATTTGAAAGGGAGAGTTTC
Organism: Sequoia sempervirens; assembly: GCA_007258455.2. Classification (NCBI taxonomy): domain Eukaryota; kingdom Viridiplantae; phylum Streptophyta; class Pinopsida; order Cupressales; family Cupressaceae; genus Sequoia; species Sequoia sempervirens. The sequence goes on from VDFB02127724.1 coordinate 36,409, forward strand.
CCTCCACTTTAGGGTTCATCAATCTCTTCATGCTCATACTCTTCTTTCTCCTCAATGTCGCATGTGTGACATTCTATTACTTCTTTCTTTCCTGCAGTCAAAACATCATTAGAAAGATAAAACTTATCTTCAAATCTTCTCTCCTCTTGTTTCCTCCTTTCAATCTCATCCCTCAATTCATTTATTTGTTGTTGCAACCTTATCATTTCTCTTTCTCTGAATCTCCTTTTTATTACCTCTAGTCTGGGAATCCTTAAAATCCATCTAATGATAATTCCCTTTCTCCTTTCCATTTTCTAGGCTTCTCAAATCCTCAACAACACAATTTTTTTTTAAAACCCTTAGGTTCTTCACATGTAAACTGCCTCACATTCGGCGATCTGTTTACAAGATCTTCACTCTCAAGATCTGTTAGCTTCAACCCACACTCACAGGTCCTGCTGCAACTGCCTCACGTTCGGCGCTCTATTACAAACTCAGGAACTTCTGCTCTGATACCACTGAAGTAGGGAGGGAAACTCTCCCTTTCAAATCTAAAGCCACACACATTAACCACTATGCAAGAAGGCTGCAAATAAACATTAACAACAAATATGGAAGAGAAATATGCAACATATATATTGATTTCAAATCTGAATTTGAATTACACAATCATAGAGCTCATATGCTCACATACAACATGGGCTTCACACATACAAAAAAAAATCTGCAACTTAAACTTTCAATATCATTCCAGCCATATCTGGATATGCAACCACCAACTCTCCAAATCCCCCTTCTCCAAATGAGCAGCATCAATACATAGAAGTTGTGTGAGAAGAAACCGCCATTAGTTTCTCAAAACAACCTCCACAAAACCACCAAGAAAACCCGTCACTTTCTGCCTATCAATGGTCTATCATTTCTCTGAAAATACTCAAACCATTTCTGGGTTTGATGCCCCTTCTTTTCAGCTTTCCAAATCATTTTGAAATTTTTAATTTCGTTACCATATGAGAAAGTTATGCTCATTTTACTAAAACTGGGTCTTATAGATACGACTTTAGACATGCAACAACATGCAAGATTCCAACTCCTAGAAAATAGGGACCCAATTAGAAAAGTAACTGCCAACTCAACTTGGGCATGCAAGATCTCCATTATTACAATTTATGAGGATTTAATTGATTTTTAAAAATTTGTAACTCCCAAGAAAATCCATTCCAAGATTGCCCTTTTTTTTAAAGCTCAAGTTCAACACTGCCACCTAGACAATCTCCACTCAAAAATTTAGCAATATTAAAATAAAAGACCAATTATTTATTACAATTTTTGGCCTAATATTTTAATTTATTTCTCCAACTAAATAATTATCAAACCATAGGAAAATCAAAATTAAAATTGATGAAGATATCCCTTTGACCATGGATGCTCCGCATCCAAGTTCGTATGTTTATTAGTGATAGAAGTTAAAGTTAAAACGGTATATAAGAGGGCTAAACAAATAAATTTCCAATTGAATCAAAAATTAACTTTCATAGTTGAATATTTAACAGAAGAGTTTGAGTACTTTAAGAACTTCCAAGTAAATGAAATTATTGTCTAAGAAGATCTTCAATTTAAACAATAGATAAAACCTGAAATTATTGTCTAAATCACTACAGTGCTCCATGGTAAAAACTTGATGAATGTGGATGAAGATTGTGCTTAGGATAGTCTCAGATTAAATGATCTATGTAACATTTTGTAAGGGTTAAGAGATTATTATTTTCAAGTTTGAAGAAGGTGTAGTCTGGCAGAGACATCTCCATAGTCTAGATGCTTGATTGGGAATTTTTGAGATTAATTGAACAAAGTATTCTTTCCAGAAGCTTCAAGAAAATTTTTATAATGAAATAAACATTTTTTTGGTTAGGAATTGATTGTTAAAGTATGTTTGAATATGTAATATCTCGTGAGTATTTGATTTTGTTTGAATATGTAATATCTAGTGAGTATTTGATTTTCATGTATATTTGATTTTCATGTATGTGCATTTTTCTTTTTCTTTTTGGTATTGAAACAAGCTAATTTTTTTTATAAAAATAGTAAATAACAGTTCAGAAAGAGGACTGTAAAGGAAAGACAATAAAGATCAACACCTTACAAATTTTACAATAACAGTAATCCAACTGGGAATTAACATCTAACAATTCAGAAAACATGTGGTATTTACACTTTAAACTTAAAAAAAAAAATGTAACTGTTTGGCATTGTGGAGTTTCCCTTCATGTAGCTGTAAGAACTGATGCTTAATAGCCTTTAGCTGCTTGGTGCTATCTTTATCTTTGCGTTCCCAGCTCCCCTGTGAACATAGAACAATGAATTGGAATAGGATGTTAGAGTAAAACTTTAGAGTGTCTGTTTCTTGATGCAAAATGTGACTAGAAAGCATTCCCAAACATCTATTTTTCCATAAATGCAACAAAATACTCTGCCTCATAGTATCAGCAACAATATTATTATGCAATCTAATACCAAAACTTGCTTCTTTTCAGTGTAATGCATGATCAAATACAACAGGGAATTGACTAAACATGATGTTCCAGTTTTTTCGCTCTAAAAAAATCCCAAAACAATGTGTTTTATCATTGCGTTGAGAGAACAAACATTTGGCTGCTTATATCTTGAATTGTATACCCTATAGGAAACTTATAGTGTAAAATTTTCCATGCCACAATTTGAGCATTACCCTTTACCTTGGACTTCCAAATTTGAGCACTAAGTCTTCTCCATTTCTTTTCTTGGAAACTGCAACACCATTTTTCGGTTAAGTCTTGGATTCAATTTCATGTTTGGAAGAAGCTTAAAGTAGATCTTCTTCAAAGGGAACCATAAGAAAGGATATCAAGGTCAATCCACAACCAGTCTTTGAAGAAATTATAATGTAAAGAACTGCAGATTTTTATTAGGAGCTCTATAGGAACTAATGATTTCACAAACACCATGAAGCTTTTAAATCTATTTTTTAGGTTAAAGACATTTTTGACATCTTATCAATTGGCCCAATTTAAGGAAACAAAATCTCAGATGTCACTAAACTGTCTAACTCCTTTTGTGAAAAAATAAAGAGTTAGTTTAAGAAAGGAGACAATGAGAGGTTGTCCATGATATTGAACTAGTTTGTTTCACCAAATAGAAGAGGTAGCAAAGCTAAACCCACATTGTAAGGAGTCCCCTCTCCAATTTAGAAACTTGCAGACTTGTTGTCAATCTTTCCATATAGATTACAACAAAAAAGAGGATTTAACATGAACAAACTGAATAAGAAAATTTTTATCCAACCAACCCACATATTGCCATTTGTTGTTCATTGTAGCCACCATAATACGATGATGCACCAAAATTTTCCATGGTTCCTCTCTTGAAACAACTCTAATTATCCACTTAGCAGATAAGCATATCTCTTGTGTTATGGGATCCAAAAGGCCTAACCCCCTTTTGCACTTGGGTTGTATATAGTGCAACCAAGAGGAGGCCCTAAAACCCATTTTTCCTTCCCTTTTAGTCCACAAGAATTGACAAATGAGATTGTTTAGGTTTTCATGACCTTTTTTAGAGGACATCCAACACGATGAGTAATAAACATGTGAGGCCAAAAATATTATTTTTATAACTTGAATTTTACCAACAAAAGACAAGAATTTTTTTCCACAATTAAATATTTTAGTTCTTAATTTGTTGATGAACCAATTCCACATATCATGAAGTGTAACCCCTACTCCAAAGGGTATACCAAGATACCTTGTAATCTATCCATGCTTTATTTTTTTCCAATTCAGTAGGAATCCAATCAAGAATTGACTAGATCGGATCATTATGAACTCATTTTTATGGTGAGCCAATTTAGAGTTGACACCTCACAATGAAAATTTAAAACCTAATGAACTTTCTCAAATTTTGAATAAACAACAAACTATCATTAGCAAAGTGAGAGTTTATAACAACTACATTTTTTGGAATGGAGATGCCCTTAATCAGATTCATTTGATTATAGTTTTACAATATGTAACCAAGAGCATCAACAACTAAAACATATAAAAATGGAGATAATGGGTAGCCTTGTCTAATCAAAAATTGTAAAGGAAATGTATCTGACATAGAATGATTAATCACCAGTTGGAATTCGTGTCATTGAATAACATTTGAACATGATTACAAATTTTGGGACCAAATCCCAACCACTACAACATCTTGATAATAAATCTCCACCACATTTTATCATAAGCCTTATCAAAATCAAGTTTAATCAACAAAACATTTTTCTCTATTTGTTGGGCCCATTAGCCAATATTAAGTTATCAAGTGTAAATTTTCCACCAAGAAACCTAGTTTTCTCTAGTCTAGCAAGCTCTTTTACCACTAGTTTAATCCTATTGGTTAAGGCCTTAGCAATAATTTTGTAAGATGTGTTGAGCAATGTAATAGGCTGCAATCCATAAATAAGGTCTAATTTTTCCACTTTGGGAGAAACTTGATTAAGTTACCTTTGTTAATATTAGATCCCAACAATCCTTGATTCACAACTTCCAAATAAACTAGGTAAAAGTATTCCTTAATATGTTGCCACATGGTTTGATAAAACTTAATCGAATGCCCATCAATACATGGGATTATGTTAGGGGCCATAGAAAAACAACATGCTCAAATATTCAATAGAAAGGTCTTGATCAAGGAATCAACTATATTCTCATTTCACCTTTCTAGGAATGACCCCTTTGATGATATCTTCTAATATCAATTGAGCATCATGCCAATGAGGTTCCTCTCTAAAAAGCTTCTCATAGAAATCTTGGAACATGTTTATGATGTCTTTTGTGTTCGTATAAATCCTTAATTCTCATCCTATATTGGTCCAATGAACTCCCTTTTATGCTTATAGTTTAAATAATTGAAAAAAACTTTCACCCCTTGTTAACCTCTTTTAACTAGTGTAATCTAGCTCTGATCTTAGCTCCTTGACCCTTGTACATATCACATTTGTGAAGCTGAGTTTCAATAGTGGCTATGGAATCTTGGATAGAAATGTTATCTGGGTTTAAGTGTAGCAACTTCTTGTCCAACTCCAAATTACCTTGTAGATATTTTTTCATTACAATTTTGTTGCCATGCCAATCTCTTACCAAAAGCCCATAAGAAATGAGCACATTTGGAAATAGCATCCTACCACCATTTCCTATAGGATTCACCTTCTTTTGGCTTAGGAATGGACTTCCAAATGCTAATAAAAGCATCAACACAAGAAGGGATTTCAAGTTGAGAAGTATTGAGTTTAAATGGTAGTTGTGAGTCCTAATTTATAGAACTTTTGCTAGTAAAAACACAAACAATAGGAAAATTTGTCTGAAAGAGTGGTGGAACAATCAACTTTCACAAAATTCCCCTCCAGATCTTGGATCAATTGTAGGTTGGGTGAGATATAAAACCTATATAATTGACTAAGTTTCCTATCAAAACCCAACCTAAAATGCTTTTGAGCTAGAGCTATGAACCGGTGAGATTAGAAATGGGGGACCTCATCCCCAATATGATTCTCAACAGTTACATGCCAATGGGGTTTGAACCTTGATGGCAAGAAGAACAACACAACTCAACCATCATACCATGCCACTATTGGCTATCAACACCTAACCTACAATTAGTCCAAGTGAGCCAATTAAATTTATGGCTTGACATTTTTTTACAATTATGGGGTCCATAACGTGAATAAAATTATGACACAAGATCCACTTATCAAAATTTTCATTACTTAGTTTGACATGATTAGCCCAATTGCAATCAGAATGATGTTCTGCCATATTAAAATCACCTCCTATCACCCAATCAGCACGGAGAAGATGATTAGACATCCATTCCATAGATCACATCTTTATTTTGCAATGTTTGGAGCATAAACTAAGCAAAAACCAAAGGGTTATCCATTGATAAAGGCAAGGATCCAAATGTTGCTATGTGAAGGATCTTTGCCTTTATCAATGACAAATTTGTTAATCCAAGAGGCTAAGCCAATAACAACCCACCACCCTACCTTCCCTATATAGCATATGTAAAAATGTTGCATCTCTCCATATGTTGGGTAGGGAAGTGACAAGATGAGGACTATTAATCTTATAATTAATCTTAACTTCCTATAAGAAAACAATAACTAGTTTCCACTTGACAATAGCATTCTTGAACTCAAATTTATAGTGAGGGAGAGAAAACCCTTTGACATTCAAAGATAGTATTTTGAACTTCATAACTAATCAAAATTATTAGGGTTCTCCACTTGTGGTAGAACATCAAAATGATTAGCAGGCACAATAGATAGATCAAAATGCCCATTCTCCTTCCCAGCTGAAATATGAAACATAGATCTATGTCTAGTAGGTGGAGATGAGGAATCATGTCATTTAGTAGGAGAATGAGACATCTATCAACTAGAATGCATTGATAAGTCCTTTTCCATACTTCATTAGGCTAAGTTAAGGAAATGTTATAGTTTTGTGAATAATTAGATGTCCAGATGGAGATTCAAAAGACTTTGAGGGTTCTTTCCTTTTTCTAACCATTATCCAACTGTCTATCATAATAGCGTCTTTGTAAGTGTGGGAAATCTCATTCTTACTGTTATCCTCTGAAATTTTATTAGCTTGTTGTTTCAATTGAGGGACTATATCAGGCAACTTAGTTTGAGTATATTTTTGCAATGGTTGTGTATTCATTACCGATGTTATGTTAGCTTGGATGTATCTATTTTTCTTGAGAGGAAAATCTCTAATTAAATGACCCTCTTATTTGCAAAAAAAAGAAAGCATTTGGATTGTTTAAGTAGACTAGTAGTTGTAGCATTTCAAACCTTGGCCCAATGAGTCTGATATTCTCAAGTAATTGATTTTTTAAATCTATTTCCTCACACAACCTTGGATGCACCCTTAGGCTATAGAATTTATCTTACTTATTTTTACACTAGAGCACTCCCTAGCTGTGAGAAAATTCCCCTTAAGAAAGGCCTGAATGCAAGGTTTAAGAATGGAAACTCTATTCACATGGGATACTTGGACTTACAGGGGTCCTCTAGGTGAAAATCCAAAGTTTAAGCCTGCAAATTACAAATTTTCCCACAAATAACCTAGGTCCCATATTGGAGGATAGCTTGTGCATGATCTGCACGCAAGATACAAACCCTTTCCCCAATCCTCTCAATGCCTCAATTTCCCAGCCCTTGCTCTCCCAGTTTATTTTAGCCCATTTATAGAAATCATTTTCAGATGAAATGTCTATTAAGGAAAAATAAAATGACAAATCTATTCTAACATTCAACAATACTATCCACCATATCATCAGGAAGCAAACATTCTAAAGTCTTACCTGCTTCATCAGTCACTTGTTCCTACACTCCTTTGACACCAGCATTTTCTGCTCCACTTGCATCTACATCAACAACATTCTCTCCTGCTAGGTTCATGCTCTTCCTAGAAACTCCTTCTGTAAGGGATTCATTCTCCTCGGTGTCACCCAACCTATCCATCTGCTCACCCCCTACGTTTGGTGCCTCTATTTCAACCACATAGGAAATAAATGTTTATTATGAAGCCATGCGAGGAAAACAGAGAAACAAGGTTACTTCCAGAGACCCTGACCCATGCCCAAGAGAGAAATATGAGGCCCTCCTCCAAACTTGGACCCATGAAAACACACGACACAACGACTTTAAAACGCAACCACGGTAAGCCTAAAACTACACCATGGCGGATAATGGCCCACGATGTCACCATTCAAAAGAAACCTTCCTCGCCACTCAGAAATTTTATATTATTTCACCCTACAAATCTGCAGATAGAATTGTTGGATATTCAACAAAGCAGAACAAAGTATGTGGTCTGTAAAAGATTTCTTCAAACCGTAACGTCACTTGCACACCGTTTTTCTCCTCTCCCATCCATGTCTCAAAATTCATCTCCTATTCTTACATGTAGATTCACGTGACATCTATCTCTTCTTTCCAGATGCATAGGAATTGATCTTTGATGGTAAATGATTAATTTTTTATTAAAAATTATCTTCATTTGTGTTTCTTTAGGAGTTTGAGTAATTTCACATCTTGCCATACCTATATAACTCAGTGAAAGTACCTTTGTTTAAAGAATGTACATATGATTAAAATTTATATAGTTTTACTTGTATGTACTTTAGTTAAACATGAAGTAAGCCAAGTATAATGCTATTTTATTTTATATATTTTGTTCAATGTGTAATCTTATAACTATATACCATATAATATGTATATATGTACATTTAATAATGATCTACTATAATGAGAATTTAGTGATAAATCAATGTAGATCTTTTATATACATTTGGTATGGTTTATTAAAGGTTCAAATGTGTTATTTTTATTTCTCTTGAATTATCCTACTTAGACCTCTTGGATCACCCTACTCAGTTCTATAGAGCCAAAATAATAGAGGAGGTCCCCATTCTTGTCAATTAGACTCCAACTACTTGTAACCTAATAAATAATCTTACACTCATATCCTTAGTTGACATGCATTAATAGATCTAGGTCTTGCAAGTGTTCTCTGACATTGTAGGGTTACAACTTTGAGGGCCAATAATGTCAAAAATTTATATGTTTGTTAGGAGTAATATATTTGAGTCCATATTAGTAATGCATATACTATAAATCTACACATTTATTTTTATACACCATGTCAAGTATAAATGAATCAGGTTTGAGTACAAGGACAAGATTTAATTTTGCTTTCGATGTTTTTCAATTATTTTTACTCAAACTCATAAATCATTTTTTTTATTTCTATAAAATTTTAGAGTTAAATTTGGCATGTTTACAAACTATTCATCCATTTCATATCTAATTGTTTTTCTTTATAATATTCAATTCATATTATGTTCCTAATAAGGTGTTAATATAAGATATTCTAGATGGTTTCAACTAGATGAACTCTATATTTGTCCACTTTGATGGCTAAATTCAACTTTTTACAAGATATGACCTTTGATGTTTAAATTATTTATTTTGTGGGAAAATGGCCTCATGCCATTCATGACATAAGAAATATCAAATATACTTGAATAATACATGTCAAGATATTTATGAGGAGCATTATTGACAAATGTACAACAAATAGAAAGTGCAAATAAAAATTTTAAGTGCAATCACAACTCATCTAGCATCAATTATGATCACAAATTATATTTTGAATGATTATGCATATTCTTTAGTATCACATTTTCATGCTTTTTACTATGTTAATAGAAAATACTATCATCCATGATAGTGATAAAATAATGTAACCAAGAAGGTGGATCGATAAAAAGAAAGGTACTCCTCAATTATATGTATTTCACATATTAATATAATCTTTGTGTAGTTTCATCATTGTCCCCAAAGTGTTCATAATGCCTTCACTGCAAAATTACCAATTAAAATTTCTTACTTGATTGTCTTGCACCAATTCATGAGTTACAATTTTAACTTTTTTTATTTTCTTTCAATGTGTCCATAAAATTTTAATTGTGTAAAAATATTATAGATAAATATTTTCAAACAACTAACTATAGTATGAATTCTTAATACATTATAAATTTTGAACAAGACTTTCAAATATATCTATATAATGTGATTATGAGTTGGGTATAAAGTTAGTGTAGGTCATTAGAATATTACACATAACATTCCATGAGTAGACATTGGAACATAATATTTGATATAAAACATAGAATAAGCTATTTTCAAAAATTATTGAGCTATAATATGTTAATAAGATTATTCCTCCCTTTATGTTGAATACACTATTTTAGTACACTTTTTTAGACTATAAAATGTAACAAAAATCTACCTTCCATTGTGCTTTGATGGATATCTATATCCTATTGAAATCTCCCATTTGTTATAGGTGTGGAGGATGTTGTGAAAGGTCATGCAATTTATCTTAAACCTACCAATTACATTTAATTTAAATTTTCCAAATAATTGAAAAGAATACATTTCATGCTTATCTTGCAATCATTATAGTCTATGAGACCACATATTTTTGAGGCATTCTATGAATAGTTCATTTTCCTTGTCTGTGCTTCCACATTTTTCATATATTCCTAGCAAGGAAATCACAATTACACCATCTAAAAAAATATTATGCTTTATTATTTGATGAATTTTCATACCATGTGAAGAATTTGAATTTACACTCTCTAATTATATTTTCTTGGAGGTTTCTAAATCCTTATCTTAAAAAAAAAATTGTGCACCTCTTACAATCAAGGTACTGTGTTGGGTAAAAAGGGGATCTAGGGTTTAAAATACACCTTTAACCATTTACACATTAAGGGACACAAAATTATCATAAAATACCACATGGATTTCATTATCAATGGAAGAACTAAAATGGTTGATGAAGTTTTCAGTCCCATTATTTGTGCTAGCAGAGTTGGACCTGATTTAAATGGTGTTTGAAATAATAGTGAATTGAGCTAATAGATTACCTATAGAAACTGGGGAATCATAGAAAATATAAGAACTAATGCATAAAAACTACTTATGTGTGGAAGTAGAGAGTGTAGAGATGTAGCATGCCGTCGTCACGGAACTAAAGGACAATTAAACCATAATTACTGCACAATTTTTTTTTTTAAGTAAACATAACATATATGTAATACACATTAAATCATAACATGAATTTTCAATTAAGTAGATTCATTAACACATACATCCCTTGGGGTACACAAAGAGTCATTACAAGACTGAGATCCACACGACAATAATAAAGAATAAAAATCAAGGAGGAGATATAATCATAACAAAATAAACATTAACAAGTATAACACATACATGATGTCATTGATAAGAAACCATTTGGTACACTAAATACAACATATACATGATTAACTTAACACATTGAATAACAATTTGCGGCCAATATCCTACATAGAGAGTTAACATTTACATTACAATACAATGTTCTCAGGGTACAATGATACCGTGTTTCCAAACATAAATGGAAGCATACACAAGATAATATGATACAAATGGCAGATGATATAGGGTGCATAGCTGGCTCCAGACATCCTGAAACTCTGCAGTCAAGCGACACCAATCCTCACCTCTTGATCCTCGACTGGGGACCCAATGGGGTGCATAGCACGTTCCACCCGACCATGTGAGTTCGAAGACCCACCCCCCGTGCTAGGAGCTAACAAGAAGAGACCTCAGCCGCAAGAACATCCCAGCGAGGGAACCACAAGACTCAACACCAGCGCAGTATGTATCATAAAACTCAAGGTTACAATGTACCAATCAACTTAACATCAGAGTCAACAAAACAGCAAAAACCATAAATATTATTACATAAAATCAACCAATGACCCATTAACAAGTAACAAGGATGATCATGAAACACTTCCAAATCCACTAAATTAATAAACATAATACAATTCCAAATTGCAATTAAACAACACAATAACATCATATCATAGTACCAAAAGAGTACAAGGTCGTAAATCAAATATCAATGAGATCATACAAGACCACAAAGTACACCAAAGATGTATCAAGGCAATACTCCATTTAAATCAATATAAGTCCAATCAACAACAATCTAAAACAACTCCCATAGCGTACTTCCAGAGGAACACAATAAAGTAAAAACATGTCACAGGCAGCTAGGGAGAGTGGCATGCGCCTTCCATGGTTATCTGGCCCTTCCCACCTCTCCCAAGCCAACCCCCATCTATGGACATCCTAGCCCTTCCCTCCCTGGCGAGTTGGCACCATAGGGCTCATGTGGGCGATAACCTCATGGGGGCGAGGGTTACACGTGCTTGCCAACCATGGCCTTCTCGGCTTTTCCATTGATGCGTGGGCACTAGCTGAAGACAAGGCATTTTTAGTATAATGGTACTAACCAACCCTCCTAAGTTAATTATTAGGTTTTCACTTGATTACCAACTCACTCGTGGGTTATCCTATGCCCTTCCCCTTAAACGGGGTGCCGGTCCCCACGAGGAGCCACTCTCCCTAGAGACCCAACCACATAAAACCAAGAAACCAAAGGGTTGTACAACATAACAAGAATATTAGATCACAACCGAGAAGCATGTGAGGCATTACCCATCTCGCTATAATACATAATCAAAGTCTCAACAATTCAGGTACAACCTTTAAAATCAAACCAAAACACTTGCAGAATCAAAGGGGCACATAGAGAGAACATCAATTGTAATCGTATAAAACCTGCGGGAAGCCAAAGAATAAGAAACCCACAAACAAGGGTAAAGTGAAGCAACATGAATTTTTCCCTAATAATTCCAATACAAGGATAAAATTTCCTCAAATATGAGAGTAACTCAGAAAAGCCATAAAAAGGGAAGATTCATCAAGATCCATCCACAAATCAACAATGGTGTCACCTCAAATAGGGAAACGCAAAAGAAAATCAACCATTAAACAAAAACACTTAATAAAACCAAAAGCCACCAACTAGGTATTCCACGGAAGACCTCAATTTTCTCCTCACAAGAACCCCCTTATAGTGGTACACAAATCACCTTCATAAAGTCAACAACATAGCAATGACAACAATAATTGCAAGGCCACTAGAACTATTTTCAATTCAAATATAATGAGTGAATACATTAAAATGAGATCAACAACCCCATCTAGACTACATAAACAACTTGGATACAAAATAAATCAGAAATCCAAGAAGATCAACTCATCAACAAAATACAAGTTCCCAATTACATTGCAACACAAATTAAATGACAAAGGATTCCTTGAAGATCAAAACTAACCTCCCAAAGGGCATTCACACCAACATGGAACATCCCAAAACCATCGCCTTCAACAACAAAGGGAGTAGAAGCATGCAGCTTCGGCATTCAAGGCGCGAATTTTAAGAACGCCTTAAATACTCAACCACTCACAGCACCACGAAACCGCACATAATAAACATCAGCAAAATTCAATCGAGAACAATATTCATTAACCAATCAATTAACGACCAGAACTAAATAACTTTACAACTTACCCATACTAAAACCATTCATGATAACCATCACAAGTATTCTAAAAGACTTATCCATAAAGAGAACTTACAAATCAACCATTAAATGAATATAAAGGAAATCAATTTCCAAAAGATTAAAATCCCTTCTTCTTTTTTACCAATAAACTATCCAATTCGAGAATATCCTAATCAATCTCTAACCATACCCATACATTTAAATTTCCCCTTTCATTTAACAACATAATTGTAAACTACTTAATAATTAGGTAGTTAACTCATTATCATTTCATAACTACTTTTGTTCAAAACATTATTACCACTCTCCTTTCATCATACTGACTTAACACTCACTTCCAATATTTAAATTAATTGTGAAAGCCACTTAAGATCAATTGTTTATACTTTAGAAATGACAATAATAACAATACTCTAAATACTTAAACTACACATTAAAACTTACTACCTTAAATCTTAAATCTATCTAAATAAATTTATACACATAAATACCTTTTAATATCACTACGTAATTATATATTTTAATTCTTTTCAAAGAAGGAAAGTAGCAAGAGAATAGATCTTTTCTAAGAATCCAACAAGTCTACAAGACTTAACTTCATAAAAAGATAACTTATTTGATTCTATATTAAATTCTATTTCCACCCTATACACACAAAAAAAAAGAATTAAACAATCAATGCTGACATATATATATATATATTCACAAATTTCCCTTCTACTATATTATCCTATCAAATTTCACAAATTAACAAATTAAAAGGAATTTTTTTCTATTCCAAAATATTCACTCAAAACAAGAATTAAATAAAGCAATGCTATCATATATTCGTAAATTGATTTTTCAACTAACTTATCCTCTTATAGTTGATAATTTAATAAATCAATAACAACAACCAGATTTCTTTCTATATTATTATTATTTCCATTTTAAACAGATTCTGCTTTATTTTAACCAGAAAAAGAAACAGAATATATATATATATATATATTTAAAACAAATTTAAATAATACTACAACAGTTAAATCAGAGGACTCTAAATAAATGAATTAATAAATATATATATATATATATATATATATATATATATGTGTATATATATATATAAAATGTATATATATATGTATATATATATATATACTCTGAATATAAGTATATATACAAAATATATATATATATAAAAATATATATATATATATCGATATATATTATAAAAATAAAATCCATAGTAATAAATATGGAATTACCGCGTTTTCAAAATCAAACAACATATAAATTTTTTAGTTTAAACCATACTCACATGGGGATAAGCCACGGCGTTAGGCGGTCTACTGATTGCTCCGCGGCGGAATCACTCAGTCTTGTGGATAGTCAGCGGTACGTACGTGCCGCGGCGGTGTGGTGGAATGCGGCCGGGCTTACCGGCTAATAAATATAAAACCCGAAATTCAATACAATGCACAGTGCTACGAAAAAATAACGAAATTCAATGAATTTTAATTTTCATTCACTATTTTCACAGGTATAAATAATTATATATATCTATTATATATATATATATAAACCTATATATATATATATATATATTGGAATCTGGGCATTTCGAAATCAGGAAACAAAATAAACACTGTATAATTTTTCTGTATATGATTAAATATAAACAAGAATATACACAACCTAGTTTTCCTAATAAAAGATTATTCTTAAGTTGATTAATTATATTTTCCAGACAAAACTACAGTACTACTGGTTCTTTTCCAAAATTCCCATCTTAGTTATATTATAATGAACAACAGTACAAATCCAACAATTAATTTCATTTAAATAAACAATAGTCCCGAACTCCCAGAGAATTTCAATCTAATAATTGACAGTCAAGAACCCCACCAAATTCCATTTTAACAAACAGCAATCCCAATCCCCAAACGAAAATTTCATACACAGCGAAACAATTCCAATCAATTTCTATTTTATTTAATGCTACAGCAAATAAATAAGTGAGGAACCTGGCTCCTGCGGTTGAAGAAGATTTGTAGAAGCTCTATTCCTTTTGCCAATTCAATCCTCCTCCAACGAATGTTTCCAGCAGCAGCTACAAGATCCTCCCCTCAACTCCAATCTTATTCCTCAATGAATTCTCAGAATAAATAAAAGAAAATGCAATATTATAACAGAAATTTTTACTACCAAATTTCTCCCCAAAATCTGTTGGAAAGAGAATACCACCCCCTTCCCAATCCAAAAATAAATAAAATCTTACACAAGAAGCCTCTTCTGTTTCCTCTTCCAGAGAATACCAACAGTCACATTTCAAGAAATAAATCAAAATAATATTTAATCCTTAATTCTTTTTGTTGCCTTTTCATGTATTTATATTTCATTTTCTTTTATCATGCATTTTGATTAAACTAAATAAATTTAAATCCACAAAAATGAACTTTTTATTTGAATATATATTCATTATCTCCACAACGCACTATTAATTAATTACTTCCACATTAGAATAATTAAAATCAACCATTTACAAGATTCTAAATAAGTATCCATTAAATTTCTTATTATAATAATTATCTTTTCAAGATTATTTGTTCATAACAATTTAAATCAATTTATCTAATAATATCACTTTTACTTTTAACGAATTAGTTTAATTTGATCATTTGTTCTAAATCATTTGATTTAACTTAATTG
>VDFB02127727.1:0-19716 GCA_007258455.2 Sequoia sempervirens
TATGGGCAATTTTTTTTGGCAATTTTTCACAATAATAGAAATAGGTCAAATTATATATCAATCTTCATCTCTCGACCAACCCAGATCTAACTATGAGGTCCATTTTGTTTCAGGAGGTCTTTTGTAAATTTTCCCCCACAAAACCCTCATTTGAATGCACAGCCAAAAAACACTTTTCACCCAAAATTTCTCACACCCCAAATCCGCAAACAACCCATCAAAATAGAAAACCCAAAACCCTCAAATCTGCAATAAACAATGTGCAAAACCCTCCTATCTTGCCATGCCTTTCATTCTCTTATGCAATGCATAGATTCAAACTCAAACAAGATTTTTCTCAACCAAGGGTTATACAACCACAACCATGGCTCTAATACCACTTGTGGAGGAGATCATACAAGTGACACAATTGGCATTTAGAGGTGTATGTAGGAGATTTTTCTATAGGTATATGATGTGCAAAGTTTCTCTCTTTGGTCTTGGTTATCTTCCTAGAAGTTTGGTTTCACATTACACTGGTTTGAGATTTGGCTGGAGCTATTGTGATCACTAGCTTTTGGTCATTTGTTTCCACTTATGTTCTTAGGTGATGACATGAAGGTTCCTTTATATTTTTCCTTTTTTGGGTGTGGAGAACTTGGGAGAGCTATGGAGAGTTGTGATGAGAGTTGTTCTTACAGGTTATTGGTTTACTTTGCATATCATTGTGGATGATTCTTTGGTACTACATGATGTTGTTTACACTTTCTATATGATGCTATTGGTATACTTGGTATGCCTTGATCTTTTTTATAATTGCATTACCCATGCAGTGGGAGCTCTTGGATGTGTATGTCATTCTTTGACAGGTTTTGCACATGGAGTTTATGATTGTAGTTTATGGGTGTATATGTTTATGGCATGAGTTTACTGTGTTTTGTATACCTTGGAGGTATGGATAGTTGTATGTGTTGGCACTTGTTTTGAATGCTATTGCAGGTATGGTTTTGTGTGTCTTGGTAGCTATTGGTGCATATTGATACCTTTGGATTGAATGTTTGTGTTTAGGATATCAGTTGAGGAAGAGCTTATGCTTCGTTGTGATAGATAGTGTGGCTTCTCTTTGGATGGCTTCTTATCTTTGTGCATTGGCATGATAGTGGATGCGAGCATTCATGTTTGGGATGGCGGTCACTTTCATTCTTGTTGCAGGTATCTTGATGGAGCACTTAGAGCATTTTCATTCCTTGATGGTATATGTGGCTAATGGATTATTATTTTGATTCATATTTTGAGGTTACTTGTTCCCCTTATGCAATGTATACAAGTGGGAGAATGTTAGGAAAAGGTGTTGTACACCTTGCATAATATATTTAATGTAATTATTCTTGGGGCCACTTTATGTTGCATGTAACATTGGGACATAAGTTAAGTTGCTAAAATGTAATTATTTAATATTGGAAAAAATAAATAAATAAAGCACACCCAATATTAAATATAGGGACATGGTTTTGCAATCTCATAGTTTTAGTCAAATGGTTTTGTGTAATACCACTTGGTGGTTTTGTGGGAGCTTGCTTCTATAAAAGCAACCACAAGGGTAATTGTTTAGGAAGGTAAGCTTGCATGTAAGCTCTTGTCAGCATTTGTGAGGGTTTGAATCATGGCATGGATTGTGTTGTTACATGCTTGTTCACATGGATTGCTTGGAGAGGGCTTGTTGCTTCAATAGTGTTCATGGAGACTTTGAAGATGTATTGTAATATTTATTGTTGAATAATACATGAGAGATGGATGCTTTTGGAGGTTGGTTTTTTTCCCTCTTGAAGGTTTTCCTAGGGTATATCTTGTGTCATATTTTCATGGGTATGTTGTCTATTCTCTTGCATGTGGATTTTGAATACTTAGTTGCATAGATTTCTCTTTTGGGTTATATGGAAATTTTCTTTAAATGGCTGCAAGTTTCCAACAAATATCAAATGATTATTACAATTTGAGATGTTGTATAGAAATATGAATAAAAAATACAAATGAAAATATATAGATATGGTTGAAATTGTGAAACATCACATATTTGTGGCTACACTGAGTTTGTATGATTGTGAATTTTCTTGTCCTAGATATAAAATTAAACTATAATATAAAATTTCAAAATTACAATGAAGGGGAAAGGGACAACAATAACAAAACTGATGAGAAAGTAACAATAGATTAATAGAATACTCTAAATAATTATAAACTATTTTATACTATTTAAAATGTCAAGCATGGAGAAAGAGAGTTGAACCTAAAGAGCAAAGATCAAAATGTCATAAATGTTTAAAATATTGTAAAAGTAAATGACTACATAAGAGTTTGTCAAAATGGTCAAACCCATAGTTTGGTATTTCAATCTCCATAGGTAGTCAAATAAAACAAAAATGTTTATGTGCACTTTTAATCTTAGGTGTGTTTAAAGAATTAAAAGAAAAACAATATAAATGTATGTGAATAAAAATAACTCATTTCTACAATTATATTATTATCTTATCATATATAGAAAGGAAAATGATAAATTTAATATACAAGGGTGCTAAGAAGGAGATTCACATACAATGTAAAATGGATATAGGGTTTAGTATTTATTTTCTAAGAAGAGAGAAAATGCAATAGAATCCCATAGATAATTTTTTAAATACTCAAAGCATAAAGAAATATAGATTTTGATAATATAGAAGAGTTATGCAAAATTGCATATACAAACACCATGTATAAATGGAAAACGTACAATAAACAAAACCAATGTCACCTAGCTTAATAAATTCACAAAGGAAAGTCTCCAAAATTTAGTTAAGAGAAGTTGTCCCTATCTAAGAAGAGTAGATTTCGAGTAAAGTAACAGATCAATAATGGTTATTCTCACAAAATTTGCAAGTTTAAGGATTTTTGCAATAGAAGATGTTAAAAATACAAGAGAGCTCAAATAAAATGATTCATATAACAATGGCATTATAGGAAGAGTATTAGGATTTTTGCAATAGAAGATGTTAAGAATACAATAGAGCTCAAATAAAATGATTCATATAACAATGACAGTATAGTAAGAGTATTGTAGAGTTCAAGATTGCACAAGATTAAAGAAAATGAAACTAAAAATTAGTTAAGTGAAAAAAATTTAAAGGTAATTTGAAATTAAAAGTTGTTGGGATCTTGGTAACACCTAGGTGGATTATGGTTATATTTGAAAAAAAAGTGAAACACCACTTTTTATATTGTCAAACAATGTTCGTAAGACTACATATTCACAAAAAGATTGTGACCACACTAATATTATGTGGCTACAATTTCATCATAAGATAGAGAAAATTCCAACTTATTAGAAAATAATTTGAATTATAAAATAGACAAAAAAATATTACATAGAATCTAAATACACAAAACAACATAAAACTTAAACTTTTAAATTAAAAAACAAACTACAAAATTACAAATATACAACTTTTAACATTACACTAAACAACAATAATGATTAACTATAACTCACTTGAATCCTATAAAATCATATGAGATTTAAAACACCACTATCTATTGTTGGAACACGTTTGCTTGTTGTTGCACTAAATTAACATTAGATCCAAACCCCTGAGACTTAAAACACTACTATTTATTGTTAGAACACATTTGTTTGTTGTTGCACCAAATTAACGTTAGATACAAATGCCAGAGAAACGGATCCACAGCTAAAAAAAATTGCTAAGCCATGAAGTACATTATGCTTTCATTCCACGTGAATTCATGTTTGCTGTATAGGGACTCTTTAACTAACACACTTAAAATTTCAACTTTCTGCAGCATTAAAAGCAGTACCGTGTACGTTCAGGCATGGGGATTTATGATAAATTCACGAGAAGTCTAGTAAACTAAAATTTGAATTTGGCAACAACCTCTTTTGCCTTCAATTCCCGTGAAGACAAATTAATTAAGTCTGTCCCACATACAGAAACATTAATGGCCACCATAGAAAAAATCACCACACAGGTTTACTCCAATTACTAACATGAAGCAGACACTTCATCCCGCCTGTCTACATGTAATTAAAATTAGGTGACAAATACCTTTTCTCTGAGCTCATCATCTTTAATTTGAGTTAGACAGCATTAAATGCTTTTCTACTTGAGTACCTATATATAAAAGGCTGTTTGTTGTTTGTTGCATCATTTTTTCTTTGCAGGTGTTGCATTATTTTGCTCCTTGACGGTAGCTGCAGTCTATTGATTAGTGATGAGGAGAATGTGGGTTGGCAATGCTACATTGATAGTATTAATGTTTGTTGTAATGGCAGAAGGGGAAACGGTATTAGCATTGGAGTATAGTGTTGGTGACAGCACTGGATGGATTGTTGGGCCTGTCAACTACACCACTTGGGCAGCCTCCAACCAGTTTCATGTGGGGGACACCATAGGTATTTTTCAGTTTACTGTATTGTACTGTGCATCTGACGATCTTTGTCTATATTGCTGTTGTTTTGCTGCTTGTGATCCTGTAGTTATAGAATTGTACATTTGATAATCTTTCCAAGCACAATACACAATATTTTCACCTATAAACAGTCATTAAACAATGTATTCATTTGTAGTTGAATGAAAGGGAAAGACAGATAGATAGTCCCTCTAAGATTGGAC
The DNA here is from genome assembly GCA_007258455.2 of Sequoia sempervirens. NCBI lineage: Eukaryota > Viridiplantae > Streptophyta > Pinopsida > Cupressales > Cupressaceae > Sequoia > Sequoia sempervirens. The sequence continues at coordinate 4,641 of VDFB02127727.1, forward strand.
ATGCAAATACAAGATTTTAGATTAAATCGTGTATTCTAAGTTTTGATTTGTTTAGATGATTCGTTTCAAATCATATTAATACGTAAAATCTATCAAAAAAATCAATGTTATTTCAGATCAACGACCTAAACAAATCAAAATTTAGAATATATTGTTTAAACTTATCCTGTATACATTTCCCACTCAGAAGGAGATGACCTCTGCCCAGAACATTTTCAAATTAACATTATCACTGGAATCACTGCAGCTATGGCAGTAAAGAGCAGGACCTAACGGGCGAGCAGGATCTTTACATAACCAATAGTTAGGTCGGTTTCCTATTCATCATGAGGCCGGTAGTACTGATCTGGAAGAGTTACGTAAGGTGGCTCTTGCTTATTCGCTGTGGGTATAGAGAGGAACAGGTCGTACCCACCATCCATTGCTATAGTATTATGTGTCACCAAGCAGGTAACCACCACCATCCTACGATGTAGAACGCGGTCAATAGTCTTATGTACCACTGCTATATCCATATAGGGTAATGCAACGCTGACCCACTTCTAGCATCATAGAAAACTGGCAATGGAAGATCTGTCTTTGGCGATTACCCACCCTTATCCAGATATATTAGCATTTTACCATTTGTATTGTGCAATTATAATAGAATTTGTTTTTATGAATAAGTCTTATATTACTTTTTCATGTAATGATTTTTAAGATATTATATGATTGATAAGGGAAGCGCATCAGTAGTTGTCATAGTTAAGTTTGCGCATTCATAGATCCTTTAGAATACATCGAAATTCGGTATTTTTTTTTGTCCTCTCTGTATGTGACTTATTTGCTTCAATAAAAAAAATTGGCTTGTGGGCAGTTAAAATGCGTGTTGTAGAACCCAACGAGAAGTGGTCAAAAATTGATGTTTTCAATGTGTCGTCCACTAGTAACAACTACTTCACCACTACCCGTTCATTGGACAACCAATAAAAACTTAAAAAAATTCAAAGTGTTTTCAATGTGTTTTCATTTGGAAATAGATATGTACCAATAGTTGTTTAATTTTTTTTGTCAACTACACATTCAGTAGTAAACATTTATTGGTGTAAGATGCAAATATTTATTGGTGTAATCAAAACAATGTAATGACAAAAATGCAAATGGTTATTGGGGGGTTAGGTATGCATGGAGTAAACAGCTATTGGAACTATGTTAGTAATTGGTGTTCTTCCCCCAATGATTCTATTAAAAATATAATATTTCTACAATTTATAATATTAGTTTGAATATTTTTTAGATTAGATTATGTGAGGTTTTTTCTTGTCAATATTTCAGATCACAAAGGGAACATCATCCTCAAATTAAACATTCAACAATAACATTCAAAGGGAGAAGATTTGACTTTGACAATTACCCACCCTTATCTAGATATATTAGCATTTTACCTTTTGTATTGCGCAATTATAATAGAATTTGTTTTAATGAATAAGTCTTATATTACTTTTCATGTAATGATTTTTAAGATAATATTCTATTGATAATGATTCTATTAAAAATATGATATTTCAACAATTTATAATGTTAGTTTGAATGTTTTTTTAGATTAGATTATTTGAGGTTTTTTCTTTATCAATATTTGAGGTCACAAAGGGGACATCATCCTCAAATTAAGCATTCAACAATAACATCCAAAAGCTTTTGAACCTTGATGACAAGAACAACAACACAACAACTTAACCATCACATTGTGCCACTATTTGTGAATTTTACCATATTATAGATTTGTGAAGGATATTCTATTTTATATTGATGTGATTGAAGTATTTTTTGATCCATTTTTTAATATGTAGTAATAACATAATCATAAAAATGTTGATAATAATATTATATAATTGTATAGTTATTCTATGATAAAAATTAACTTTAATCAATTTGATAAATAAAATTGTTCATTAATATTGAGAGGTTAGTTTTTGGTTGTGATAGAGCAAGTACATATATGTTAATTAAAATTTGATAGGTATTTATATGTCAAATAATTAATAATAGTAGTTTTTCAATATTTTAATTTATTTATTTTTCTATGATATGATTTATGGAAGGGATAAAATATTTGCAATGAAATTCATTTAATCTATATTATTTATGAGAAGCAATGAAACCCACACATGTGTGTAAGATATAATCTTAAGTCTTTTGAGTAAAGAGAGGATAGTAAGAATATAGTCAAATAAGAAAACATTTTAAGATAAGATATGATTTTAAGTACAAAAGAAAAGATAGGTTATAAGTGAAATACAAATGTAAAAAATAAAACACAAATTAAATAAATTTTGAGTAAACTAACTCTTAAATAAATAAAATAACTTTAATATTAATAAATGAAGAATTTGAGTCTCAACTATCATATTAACTTTAACTTTCCTCATTATTAGATAATAATCTCAACCAATTAAAGGACAACATCCCTGAAAATGATTATTGATAAAAGAGAAATATTCATCTAAAGTTACCATCCTAAAATTCGCTAGAAGATTTTCCCTAGACCAATCCGTAGGCATTATAAAAGGTCAGCAATACCACAATTGGCTTGCAAGATTTGGCAATTTGAATGTGCTCCAATAAGAGGAAATGTTGAGATAGCTAACACACTTGAAAGTGGAGATATCTCCTCCTCCTTCTCCATTGAACATCCAAGAACGAATCAGTTTCACCTACTTTGAAAGTGCCTGAAGTTCCTTTTGAGCTTATAGAATGAAACTATGGAGACAATACCTTTAAATTCTGCATTAGAAATAGGAAGATTTTCTACGAGTCTCAAACACCATGAACTCATTCAACCAAAACTATGAATAAAAAGAGGTTTAATAAAAATAAACTTGATTGTTAATGGTTCAAATATCTCCCATGGGTATAACTTCACGACCTTCCTTAGTCCTTCCCAACTTCCCAAAGAATCCCAATAATTAAATCATCTTTGGAATTGTTACTAAAATTTTCTCTATAGCAATGCTAAACCAACAAAACTTCAAATGAACCAGGGATTTGTGAGGCTTGTTTTAAGATATTATTGATCAATTGCAATGGGTTTTTTGAGTCTATGGTAATGTTGCTGTTCTAGTTATTGTACTGTTTTTCTTGTAATTGTATTTCTTTCAACTGACAAGAAATTGAACAGGGTATTTAAGCCATTTCAAATTTCTCAAACATCTTAATGTTGTTACTGCAGTTTTTTCATACAAAAAGCAATTTCACAATGTACTGGAAGTGACAAAGGACAAGTATGATAAGTGCACATCAACAGCACCATTGGCTTTGTACAACGATGGAAACACCACCGTGGTATTGAAAAAAGCAGGCTCTCATTACTACATCTGTGGCTTCCCTGGGCACTGTGTGGCAGGTCAGAAGGTAAAGATCACAGTGCTGGCAGCTGCTGCCCCTTCTCCTGCTCCAAATGTAGCAACTTCCAAGGTCCCACCCCTCTCTCCTCCTCTTCTTGCTGGCAAAGGAAATAGAAATACCCCCTTACATCAAGTTTCTGTACCACTTTTGGCTGTATTGCTTGTATTTCAGTTATTCTAGATGTCTTACTCTTTGCTGTCATCTGCAAAACACACTGTCATATTTTATATACAGGCATCTCCACAACCTGTTTTCATTTATTAGCTCTAAGAAAACTGCATATGCTGCAAAAGAGGTTAAAGCACTGATCGGTGCAAGTAAAGCTGTGTTGTCAATTTTTTCTCCTTTGCATCTCTCACGATCATCTGTTCTTCTGTACCACAGAATTGTTAAGAAAACGTGAGTTCACATAATCATATACATTTGCAGCACAAATATCCTGTTCTTGATCGTAATCGTATGTATATAAATTATAAGATGAGTTTTGGCTGTTTTGTTCTGCATTTATTTATAGGCAACAGCAGCATCCTTCTCATGATTCATTAGTATGACCAACTTTTTATATTTGTTTTATTCGTAGCAGGTTGGATTTCTCGTGTTTGTATCCAGTCTGTTCTACCTATTCTGACAATTTTGTATATGAAAATTTGGTGACCTCTCATTGTTTCGCTTTACCGATGAAAATGACCAGAACTCGCAATAAATGTGAGCACACAAATTTGCCAGAATAGAGCAGACTATATCTATATGTATTTATCTATCTATATATATGAAACAATCAGAACCCACCATAAATGTCTGCACACAATCACAATTGCATATAAGGGAACATATCTACTTAAAGAGAAAGGGGATGATAACCCACCACAAAATAGAGATAAAAAAGGAGGTGGTGCATACACATCATGAATGTTCAATCACAATGGCGGACATACATGCAAAGGAAATCTAAGCTTAAAATGGAGCAAAGTAATGTAGAGCAGCAAGAATAGAAGAGCAATATTAAGAATTTATATTGTAGATACTAACAGAAATAAAGAGGAATTTCATTATGATCATTTGACACATTACATCCAATACATTGGTTTTATAAAGACGTTATATTTCCACCTCCCACCTAACTAACTAACCTAATAACTAATTATTATATGTAAACCTTAATTTCCTAACAACCCCTCTTTAGATTTACATTAAAAAATTACAAAAACAAAAAAAAAATACTCCATCAACATCAACCGAAACTCCTTTGTCTAGGAAAATGTTTGATTAGCCAACTTTGTATCAACATCAACCCAAACTTCTCTATTTAGGCAAATGTCTTGATTATTCACAAGAAAATCACCAACCAACACTCAACTATCCATAGTCAGATTGTAGATTCAACTGTCCACAAACCAACAACTCACCAAGTTTGTAGATACAACTATCTACAAACCAACAACAATTCACCAAGTTTATGGATTCAAGTACTATTCACAAACCAACAACTCACAAAGTTTGTGAATTCAAGTATCCACAAACCAACAAATCATTGCTTTCCCCCTCTTGCTCCTATGAAGGGACTAGAGATGAAACAAATGTTTCTCATGCAAGACATCATCTCTGAGCAATAAGCTAGCTCGAGATAATATTACATCTTTCTCCCTTAATTTCAATAGCAATTATTTAAAACATTATCTATTTTTAACTTTCCATCAATAAGATCTCTTTCACGTTGAATGCAATTCACTAGAATGTGTGCTCTTTGATTACAATAGAAACATTTGAAACTATTCTTACCTATTGAAACATTATTCTTCCTTTTGATAAACAAAGCAATTTTCTCATTAATTGAGCGAGTTTTTGTCTCTTTTATATTCATCAATTAAGTAAGATGTCACATTTTCTAAGCTCGGACTTGGATTCAGTTTGTTTAAAATAAACGCAATATTATCAAAAATTGAGGGCATACTATTTAATAAAATAGCTTTGACATCATCATCATCAACTGTACATTTTATTCTAGCAAGTTGATTAAGAAGAGAATGAAATGTACACTAATATGTAACTAAACAATACTATCACCCTCTCTCATTTTCAAACCAAAAAGTTTTTGTTTCATTCCTATTTTAGCACTTGAAGTTTGTGAACCAAATAAAGAATTAAGGACTTCCCATATTTGGTTCAAGGTTTTTGTCAAATCAATATGATGTAAATATACATTAGATAACCCAAGACCAATCACTATTGTAGTTTTACGATCTTCTACTATCCATTTCAATGCTTTATCTACATCTTGCAGTTTTTTGATAGTTCCATTAACAATAATCCAAAGATCTTTTTATATCAAAACTAGTTGCACTTTGAATTTTTAAGTATGCAATTCATAACCCTCAAACTTTGAAATAATATATAATTATTTTATTTTAAATAAATTCAATCTTATCACTTATCACTCCACAATAATAAATACTACAAATAAATCTTGTTCTATGTACACAATTAATGCCAACCTTATACCTCCAAAATTTGTTGTTAAAATCTCCTATAACCAACCTTTGCACACATCAAACTTAACAATGAGTATGTGAGACATTAACATTCAAAATGAAACTGCAATATTTCAGTTTTTTTTAAAACTCATAAAGTATCACCTCCTTACAGGCTATTGTTCACACATTGAAAAAATGTTTACCAAAGGTCATGCAATAGGCCTTGATCACCATGTACAAATGTGTCTATAGACTATTGCATGGTTTTGAAAAAATGATCTTAATTTTTTCCTTATTCACTCATACGTCTTTTGTGCAACAATGTTTATTTATGCCTTCAAATAGCTCTATGTTCATTGAATGTCTACACATAGAAATTCTTTCATGGAGAACAATAAAGAATTCAATTCAAGCAATAACATGTATGCTGATACAATAAGAATGTCAACAAAAAATGCTTATCAATGCCCAATTTAGAGAAGCTATTGTAAAGGCAAGGTAAGCAAGCACTTCAAATGACTTCTATGTTTAATAAACCCCTTCAAACACCTTTTGCACAACATCAACAAACTTTCAAGTATTTTGGGACATCTTAATATGATTGTGATTGGACTTTCATGACTTGTAAGATATCTATTTTGTGGTGGGTTATCTTTACCTTTCTCTTGAAGTAGATACGTTCCCTTCACTTTTGGGGCATTATGTTTGTTTGTTTGCTTGTTTTATTTGGGGTATATAAATGAATAATTAGACTTTGGGGTGTACATTCAATGGAACTATTTTTTTTTAAATTATTCAAGGGGTAAACGCTTTTGACCGGAGCTATGAACCGGAATACAACCATTCAACAATACCACCCCAATGGGGTTTGAACCTTGGTGGCAAGAACAACAATGCCACCATTAAACCAACACACCATGCCAATACCGGCAATGGAACTATTGACTTTCTTTGGACATGTTTTATTTTTTTTACATAGTAGTGGGTATCCTGTATATGTCACATCTGGACATCATTTTAGAATTTTATTTTAAATATTTCATATCTTTTATTATAGATGATGTATAGTTTAATAATTATATATTTTCAAAATAAAATGTGAAACAAACAACAAAACTCAGTGAAATAACAATATGATCTTTTGTTGATTCAGAGTGACAATTTAACTACAATATGTCACAAAGACTTATAATTTGAGGCCTCTACCTTCAAGAAACATGAACACAAATATTTGCAAGTTACATAATTCTAAAAGAATATTACACTACAACATTTTTTTATTATTATTAAACTTGTAGGTATGATCAAGGCTAATCTAAGTTCAAATGATCATGAGAGGTGCTTATATAGTGAACCTAAGTCTTAGGAATTTAATCATTGTCAACTAGAAGAAGGTGCAAAGCTTAATGCTAAGTGTAATGTTTAGTCAACCAAACATTTAGAGGGAGCCTTCTAAAATGAATCTTGATGCAATTCATACCATAAAGTCTCATGTGACCACTAAGACTATAAATGTATTCATCTATTGTCACACACTTCAAAAAGGCATCACAAGCTTCAAAAGGTGTTCCAAGTTTTAAATAGTGGAATCACTTGTTACTTTTCTATGCTTGGTAGTAAGTATGAAATTGAAATATGGTATTAAAGTAATTATAATTCTCTTAGAATTGAATGAGATGTTTCCATCTCTTAGTAGAACATGGGCTTGCAACTACAATGTGAAATATCAAAGTGTGATGAAATATGGTCAAAATTGTAGTATCTACATGATGATCGAAACTTTATTGAAAAATTAAAAGAAAAAATTGAAATAAAATATTTTTGGGTGATGCAAGATGACTTACCCCATTTTCATTTGAAAAGCAAGTCCCTCACTTTCCAATGACTAAAGGGAGACCAAAAATGACTACCCAAGTCTTAGAAATCCAAGATGAGTCTTCCATAGACCTTCATTTCTATTTCACCAAAAACTCTTCATTTTGTAATTCTCACCTATGTTATCTCTTGCCTCATCCTAGTGATGTTAGAACCCAAGTGTTTATGCCTCATTTTTATTACTCAATTAAACTTTGTTACTAATATTTTACTTGTCAATGATGTTTATTATATCCATCAAGGTGTATAGATGTTGTACTTTGGATTCTTATGTGTGAATTTATATGCTTGAGATTTGTAGTTTTTATATGTTGTACTATTATATGTGATTATGCTATATGATTGATTTTAATATTGAGGTGAGTATTATATATGGTTATATCTAAATCATGATAGAATTAGATTATATTTAGTTAAATGTAGATATTGATATATTTTTTAATAAACTATCACATTGGTTGCTTTGTATAATGCTTTGGATATCTTGTGAGGTATAAATATGCCTAATAATTTCATTGAGTATGCAAGGATAACTATCCCTAATATTATTTAATTGGAAACTATAGACACTGAAAAATGTTCTAAACCTACAAACAACAATTTTGTACTAATTTACATTCTTCCTACATAATTAAATAGTTTTTAATTATTTAATTATTCCTTAATACCACTTTCTTCTATTAATTGAATAATTTTATATTATTTAATTAATTCATTTTATCTTTATTCTTCTCAGATTAATTAAATAAATCTTATTTATTTAATTACGTCACTAATCACCTTCTTTTCATCTATAAATAAATAAATTGTTTTTTATTTAATTATATTCACTATCATTTTCTTCTATAGTTAAATAAATTATTATTTATTTAATTATTTACCATCTCCTTTCTTCTATAATTAAATAATTGTTTTTAATTATTTAATTATTTACCATCTCTTCTCATTTATCATTAAATAGTTGTTCTTAATTATTTAATTATTTATCTCCCTCTCTTCTTCTATAATTAAATAAATATTTTTAAAATTATTTAATTATTCATGCACCACCTCCTAAATTAAATAATCGTTGTAAGTATTTAATTGATCTATCCTTATCCATTATTCAATTCATTTGTCTATGCCACAATAATTAATGAGTCTTATTAATTATTGTTCTCTCAATCAATCTCCACCATTGATCATGTTACATCATCACTCAATCCTCACCATCTATCTAATTTGGATTTCTATAAATCAAGCTATCCATTTCATTTTAGGGTTAACCACATTCTTCGATATTTTGGTATCATATCACTCTTATCATCTTGAGATCTTGCTAGCATACATATACATTGAGCTTATTGTGAAGTATGCACACTACGTATATGAGAAAAAACAAAGCAAAATTGAGAAGAGAAATAGAGAAGAATCAACTTTGGCATAGGAATTGAGATATTATTGGTTTATTATTTGATTTCTATTGTCATCTTGTGCTTCAATGTTAGATTAGGGTCTCTGTGGCTTGAATTTAGGTAGTTTTGTGGTTGATAAATTGTCACTTGCTAAATGCATTTAATTAGATGATAGTCAATTATGTCACTTTAACAGTCAAATGTGTCACTCTACATAATTGTGGATCGTAATACAATTGCAACTTGGAAAAACACTTGTGTCGCTTTAATCAACACTTTTGTTACCACATAACAGATGTCACACTGAAAATGATTGTGGTGTACAAACAATTGCATCACCATGTGACAGTTGCAGCTCACAATTACAATTGTGGCACTAAATCCTATAGTTGTGTTGCTTGCAGTGACGAATGGGGCGTAAAATCTGCACTGCATTCATGGCTCTCTTTTTGAGTCCTAAATCTACCCAAAAATGATAAAATTTCAAAATACAAATAGGGTACATACTGCATCACCTGAGCCGGTTGGGTGCCCATATCTTTGAACCAACACTCCTCGATGACTAGCCTCTAGAATTCTTGCCATAGCTCCATTGCTGCTCACATCTAGCTCACTCCACTCCTCTCAAACTCTCAAAATCTAAATGCACAAATGAGGACTTTTGCCACCCAAAGGCCTATTTATATACCTCCTATGACCTAATGGACCCCCCCTTTTACACTGGATGCATCAGTTGTGTAAACCTATTGCCACTATTGCTAACCAAATGGCCCAAAAACTATAATTTTTCACTATCATCGCACCAAAACACATTAAATCAGCTTGTTGGAAACTTTGGCACATTTTTCAAAAAAATTACCAAATTTCCCAAGGGGGCACCACACTATCCCACTGTTACTGAGGCATACTAGGGTAGGTCCTAAACGTAATTTTCTTGATTTTTCTTTGAAACAACACTCAAAATCGCATTGTATCAAAGAGGGGCAAAATGTAGACACTCAAAATTATCCTAGCCTACAAGCGACACTTTTGCACTAAATTCTCATCTTTTCAATATGATTAAATAATTATCAATTATTTAATTATTAACTAATCTCATATTCCACTATTAATTAAATATTTTTATATTATTTAATTAATTTGTCCTTTATTATTGATCTTTCTTGATTAATTAAATAAATTCTATTTATTTAATTACGTCCAAGCTAATTGGACCTTTATTCTTCTAAATTAATTAAATAAATTACTATTATTTAATTAATCTCCATTATCCCTTCCTAAATTAAATAATTATTTTATTTTTTTAATTATCCTTTAATTCCTCAACATGATCCATTCTCCATAAATAAGTAAAATTAATTATTTTATTTATTGAATTCCACTTGCACATTCTTTTAATAATTAATTCATTTAATTAATTATTAAATCTCATGCATTTCCAACTCATTCCTGACTAAGACTTACTCCCGATCCACTAACTAATCAATTCCACTTCACTACTCAATCAATTCAGTTCACTCTCACTTAGTATGAGTTAACAGATCAATCAAATCCCTTAACTGAATCATGCAAATAGTTAACTGAAATCATGCAACTAGTTGACTGATCAATCAATTCCTCTCATCAATTATCCACCATCAATCTCTTCATTTCTTCTTTTGATCTTGATTGTTCATTCAAATCAACATTTTTTATAAAATCAACCTTCATTCTCATTTGAAGGCTAATCACAAATCTTTGATATATTTTGCTATCAATATCTATCTTGAGCTTATTGCAATTTGTGCACATATAATTTTTGAGAGAAACACAGGCTTACAAAGAAAAATGGAGAATGAAAATGAAGGTGATTCAGTGTTGACATAGGAAGGAAGGTATTTCTTTGATTTATTGATTTCTTATGTTACATTGTGCTTCATTCATAGATTAGACTTGGATTGCTTAAAACTTATAGTTTTGTGGTTGATGTAAATGATTCATGTTTTTTTTCTTGATTTTTGGTCGTACAATTACTATTTTCTAAAAGGATTGTATATAGTGATTTTAGAGAATGGGAGTGTTTGATCTCTACAATTTTAATATTACTAACAAAGTTAATATTTTTTGCTCTATGTAGTAATTGTAAATTAATAAGAGTTGTTTCTTCTTGAAATGAAGGGAAAAGAGGGGGATGAATTTAATCAATTTGGAATAAAATGACCTAGGATTCAAACACCCCAATCCCTAATTCCATAGAAAGAGAGGAGATCACAAAAGGATCTAAGATTTCCTTTCAACCTTGAGGTGAGTCAACCCTATTTTGGATCTCTACTTTCTTATGACAGAAATGACTAATTTGCAATGTTTTGGAATTACTTAAAGTGCATTGCCTAAGTGAATTATATGACCTAACACTTCAAATGTAAATTTCTATGATAATAGAAATAGAAATGACAATTTGCAGGAAAATCTAGGAAGTGTAGAGAATGGAAAACCTGCTCCAAAATGTGGGTTTTGAGACTCCTACAAGGACTCATTTACCCAAGGGCGAATGGATCTTTGCACAGGCATTTTTCTCAACTTTTAGGGTCCTCTGGTGCAAGATCTGAGCTTTGAATTGATGCAAGTCTTACTATCGAAAAGTTGGAAATACATTCTGAATTTGAGTTTTTGTGTAACAACAACAATGTTGACAACAAATGCACCTTTGCAAAATTGTTCCTTTGATCAACTTTTAGTCCTTCTTCACCTTTAAATCTACACATACAAAGACAGAAGAAAAAAAAAATTGGGTGAATGGGGGTTTTCCTTAGTCAAACCCCATGTTGGTAATTAAACCTTGATAATGAAATAATGATGAAATGAAGGAATTGATGAATGAACACTTTCTTGTTACAACTCACCAAATCCTTAATGGATGCCATTAGAGGAATGAAGTCAAACACATCACTCTAAAGCTTGGATCTTGCATGAATTGGTATTGATTGATTGATTGATTTGATGCTTGAATGCTTGCTTGAATGATTGAAACCTACATTACAATGTTAGCTCCAAAACATGACATGAACACACATGAACTTTGACATGATGATATGATCTTGATCACTATTGTAGATGACTAATAAATCTTCTCTTCAATGTTGTTGATCTCTTGTGAAAGTTTCCTTAATGCTAGATGTTTTGAATTGATAAAAAGACTATGTGTTTATTGGTGTTTATCTAATTTCTCAAAAATTTGATTCCAAAAGCCAACATTTGAAACTTGAATTTGAATCATTAAAATTCTGCCAAAAGCATATTAAAATTTAGGTCCTAGGGCTTAAAGGGGACCCATTGCCACCATAGGAGTTAAAGGGGACCCATTCACCCTTGAGCGAATGGATCTTAGGACCTAAGTCTAGGACAGTCAATTTCCAAAGTGTTTTAATTAACGTTAGCAATTTGTTTAATATAGACTTGTCTCCCTTTCATAAAATGGGAATAATAAGGCTTTGGAATGCATAATTTAGACAATTAGAGGCTTAATTAAGTCCAATTAATTGAGGGGATGCAAACATAGTGTGAAATTGTAAAGGTATACAATTTTCTATAGTACAGCTCTTATGTTGATATGGTAATTATTTTTTGATTTCCTTCTATAACAAGGTGTATCCTTCTATTATTTTGTGAATCTTCTACAATCTTGAGTTTGAGATCAAAATAGTTCTCTATAATATGTGTGTGTCAAAAGTTCTATTAAAAAATATTCCTTCTCATGTTGGATCAAATTTCTCACTTATAAACCCTAGCTGTATCCTTTCTTTTAAATATATTTTCAAAGATAAATATTTGATTTTATCTTCTCACGATGATAAGCTTCAATTACGCTTTGATGATCCCACACAGTGGTTTACATCCTCTTTGGCCAACCTGACACTAATTTTTTTTTTTAACACAATCTCCACATTCGGCACCTATAGCTTATTAAACCTAAGGAATTGCAGCGATGTAAACTAGAGTATTGTCACATTTTTGTCTCAGATTCAAAAAAAAAATCATTTTTTGGAATCGACAGACTTTTTTCCATCTCCCACAAAAATGGCTTCTTTTAAAACAAAGATTTTTAAAAGTGACGACACCACATAATGCATAAATTTTTCCATGAAGGATAAAATTCCAATTCTTTCAAATTTAGATTTCTAACTCGACATCTAGTGTTTCCACTTGGTTAGATAGTTTTTTATTGAATATTTTTTCTTTAATCAAGTTTTGAAGTCAATCAAAGATAATGACATAGCACTCCACCGTGATAACGCATAACTTTTATCAGATGCATCAAAATTCTTCTTTTTGTTGATCAAGGACTTCAATATCTAGTGCACTCATATTTTTAAATTTTTTTATAATCTTCTATTTTTCCACTTGTGCGTAATCGAGATTTTTGTTTTCGGCGAAAACCTATATTTAATAGAACTTAAAAAATAGATAGATAATAAAACCAAAACATACTAAAATTATATTCATTGGATAGCTCGTTCTGAAGGCTACTCAATTCCAAGTTTGGTTTCTAAATATTCCCCCATTTTCATCCCCAACCGGAGCTTGAAAGCGTAAAATTTTAGGGTTTTTGTGTGAACAAATTAAAAAATTAGGGAAAAAGGGGGTTCGCTAGAACCAGGGGGGTTCTAGCGAACCAGGGTTCATTCGAACCCCCACTAATATGCATTTTTCCTTTATTTTTTGGGCAGGAAATGTGGGCCCAATAGTTAATGGGTTCGCTCGAACCCTAGTTCGGTCAAACCCCTTTATGGTTCAGTTGAACATGTAGGTTCATGCGAACCCCTAAACCAATTTTTTTTCCATGGGGTCATTTTTTCTCAATTTTCCTTCCTCCATCAAATTGTAAACCACTTACAGTATTTCAATCTTTAAAATCAATGTATGGGATTTTCTTTAGTCATTTTTCCTTTTCTACTTTTTGGATAAAATCACATCCAAAAAATAAAATTATCACACAAGGGAGTTGCCCCTTTAAAATGAAAAGGAAGATTCATAACCTAATAGTGATATCTCCAAATGTTGGAGCATTTGTTGCTACTTGTTGGGTGAGTCAAGTTTGTTTTGCAACAAAATATCACAATGAAAAATCCATTTCCTAACAAGTGAACTAAAAATACAAAAAATATAAAGTGAACGCTAGCAATGCAAGATTACTCTACTTCCCCAAGGATTTTCCTATATTATCTTACATCTTAAAATTCTATCAAATATTTTTCAATAGATAATCAATAGAGTAGAATATCAGGAATCTAAAAATAAAGTAGAATTATATGCATGCATGAAATAGAATAGAATGAGAAAATAAGGTAGAAAATCATAGGATAATTTTTTTTACCATAAGAGAGTAGAATTATTAAGCGACTGGAATTCTTTAGAAAGAGCATAGAATGAAAAAAAATGAGTGAAAATTCAATACAAAAGCTTTTTTCAAAACCCTTTCAAACTTTGGAATGATTATTTGTTATTGGGGAAGAGAAACATGGGTAACCAATGTAAAAGATGGAATAACTCATGTATTCAACTAACTTGTAGTATTCACTAATCAAATTCTTATATTTTTTCCAATGAAAAATTGGTCATATGACTTTTGACTACTAGAGATGCCTTTGTAAATTTAAAGTCATATTCAATTTATTATGGATTAGTCCAAGGAAAAATAAAAAATCACAAAATATTATAAATAGATGAAACTATAGGAAATCATAGAATTAAGTGTAAGTAAATAAGAAAATACGAAATTAGCTCTTGGACTAGGAAGAAGGCTCAATTCAAGGCTAAAATGAGTCATAAAACATGAATGGGTGTTGAAGTCAGTGTACAATTTATAGAGTAAAAAATGTAAAGTGCATACTTTTTAATGCTACAATAGATAATAAAAATGGACATGTATCAAAAAAGTAGAAAGGAAGCAAAAACTAAGGGAAAAGAGGGAAA
>VDFB02127729.1:0-20350 GCA_007258455.2 Sequoia sempervirens
CGTTTCAGAAGTTCTCCAAGGACTAATTACAAAGAAGCCATTCCCAACTACACATCTTGAAGTCGTGGAACCATGCCATCTAGATCCATCATCCACGTTCACCAGTGATGAGACCCTCCTCCATACCACACCTATTATTGATGTTACCACCCCAAGTACTGCTCAAACCGTTGAAACCATTGAACCCACTAAATCCACTGAACCCACACCACCTACTCCAAGAGCCACTGAACCCATCAAAGACACCCAAGTCCAATCCACTCCCTCTACTCCTAGATCCACCCAATCCATCGAAGACACCCAAATCCAATCCACTTCTCCCAATCCTAGTAGCACCAAAGCCCCTTCCAATGAACCTCATGAATCTTCCATCCCTCCATCTTCCCTACTTGAAGAGTCCCAAAAAGGCTCCGTTACCATGCCTCCCGCACAAGATGAGTCATGCCAAGAGTCTAATCCAAAGCATGCCAGCATATCCCCTTCTCCAGATCAAGATCCTACCATCCTATCTAGTCCACCTCAAGATCACAGTCCCCCATCCATTCCATCTCATGATCCCTTGTCATTCAAGCTTCCACTGCTCCATCTCCATATCCATTGCATGAGCCTACTACCACAAATCCAAATCCTATCATGGCCCCTACTCCCTCTCCTGATGTTGCTATCCCATCCTCTCCTTCTCATGATCCCCCATCATCGCCTAAAAATGCTATCCCCACACCGCTTGCATATCCCCTTGGTCCTCTCACATTCCTCCATGGTGGTCTCCTCGTAGAAGAAAAACAAAGCATATACACCAACCCTCTTCCACCTAATAATGAACTCGCATCATTCTTCCAGAATAACAAAAATCTTGTCCTAGAGCGAATACTCAAGAAAATGAACTATCAAGGAAAAAGGTTTAGCCCCTTCATGAGCAAGGCACAGTACTCCATACAAGCTAAAGAACATTTGTATCCACAAGGTCTTGGATGTACTACTCATGAATCGCAATCCAAAAATGTTGGTACAACCTCTAGACATCCTCAACGAGCCTTTTCCAAAAGAAATATTGGCTCTTCCCATTTCCCCACCAGATCATATGTGGCCATCCCTCCTCCTCTATATCACTCTCAAAACAACCGCCCATCTTCCTCCTTCTATCTCCGCTTCCATCCATTTTGGGTCCTTACATCCCTCCATCTACCTCTTTTCCAATCCTCCCATCTACTGCGGTCCATGTATCCTTGTCTCTAAGTCTATTTTTGGGGCCCTTATATCCCAAAAATCACCTCTCCATCTCTCATCCTATCCATCCTTTCATCCATCCATCACTCTATCCATTTCAGCCCCATCATAATTCATCCCACTTCCTTATGTTCCCTGATCGGGATCAACAAAGGCACGCACCTGTATATCATCCATCCACATATCATCCTAAAAATCCTACCTCCATCCCTCCATTTATGTGTCCTCCACATCATCCATCTCCTCACACCCATCCCATTGCTACTAAAAGCACTTTGGCTGTTCAAGGAAAATGCATCAATCTAAACATCCACATGAATCAAAAGCTTCCCATGTCCCCTCTAAAAGACATGTTAAAGCAAAGCAAAATCAAATCCAAAATCCAAATCAAATTTGTACGCCGCAAAGGCCCACCAAAGCAAAAATCAAAACCATGTGGATCCCAAAGAAAAAAGATGCAATGCCATCACATGAAAAATCAGTAAGAACATCCAAAGTCGCTAATCCACAAGCTAATCATACACCCCTTTCATCTCCTACATCTGTCTTGGGTCCCTATGTCCCGAAATTCACCATTCCATCTCCTCCATTATTCCCACATTCTCCATCCCTTAATCCTCTTATTTTTCCACATCCACCACCACATGTGCCAATGTTGGTCCTGAACGCATCTCCCCATCATATATCCACCCCATCATTCCATCCATACCCTTTGCAGCATCCCATCCATTATCCCATGTATCTCCCCTCTCAAATCCCCCTAATTCATCCTCTTGCATAAGGTTGTACCAACATCCAATAGTCGGTTTGAACATGGGCTCTTACTACCTAGTATGGAACTTGATGCTTGAGTCCTTCATCCATATCCTTATCGCTTGTCTTCTAAATCCCCTTATCAACATCCCTATCCTTACCCATTTTCATCCCCTAAAACAGTAAAAAAAATTCAAAAATCCAAAAAAAGAAAAAGAAAGAAAAAGTAAAGAGAAATAATTCGTCCAATGGTGAAAACTTGGCAAACAAGCGCCTTGGATAAGTACCATGATGAAAACCTAGCAAACAGGCGTCATGTGTAAATCCCCATCTGCACTTGGGGGCAACTTCCTGATATGCATTCCCTCCATCCGCTATGCTTCCAGCTATGCACCCATCTTCCTATTATCCGTCATAAATCCCCCCATCCCACCTATCTTCCACATCCTACCATCATATCCCATTTATCTCCCATTCCCTCCATCTTTCTTGTGATCTTGATCAAAATTGGGGCACCTATCTATGCATGCTTTGGACACCTATTGGTATACATTCCCTTCATCCATGCTCTATCATATTCCTTGGTCACCCATCCTGTCCTCCTTGAGTTATCTCCTTTATCTTATCATCCACTCGTCTTACATGCCTCATCATATATGACATATCTAGAGTGGGGGCATGTGCTTCCTTTGTGACATAGTCCTTGCAGACATCATCTATCATAACATCCCTTCATCTCCCTATCCATCTATTATAGTATCCTTCCATCTCCCCATCCTTATCTTCGTATCCATCTATCCTAGCATCCCTTCCATCTCCCCATCTACCCTAGCATCCCTTCCATTTCTCCATCTATCCTAGCATCCCTTTCATCTCCCAATCCTTATATTCCTATCCATCCAAACAATCCCTCCCATCCTCCATCCCTATATCTTTATCCAATCTTCCATCTTTATCCTCATCCCATCTCATCCCACCTCACAATCCTTTGTCATTGGTATCTGGCTATAGGCCTCCCCCATGCAACCCAATGCCATTTACATCACCCCTGCTTCTCTTGCACATCTTTCCAATCTCCTATCACTCATCTATCTATCATATCATCCTCCCAAGTCATCTTACTGCTTTGGATAACTATCCCATCCCTGAGCTTTATGTGATCGTCATCATCCTATCCAATCCACCAAGTCTATCCTATCTTGTCATATCGGTCCCATCTTTTTATCCACTTGTCCTATCATCTTATCATCTTTTACCCATTGTTTGCCTTTGGTCTTGTCAAACTACGTTGCCCCTGCGCTTTCACGTAGGCAAGGTTGATCATTTGATCTACCCCCGGGGTTCCATCATCGATCTTCATTGTCCACTTTGGTCCTCTATCGTCTATCATCGGTCTTTCTCCTTTTGTCCATCCTATCTTTACCATCCATCAAGGTCTCCATCTTGGTCAGTCGTCCACCTTTTAGTGAACTACGAGGGCTCTGCGCTTTCACGTAGGCAAGGCTAATCTTTGATCGGCCCCCGAGCCCCTAGGTCTTTAGGTTTTGTCAGTCCCATGTCTTGTCTTCCTTGTGTCATGCCATCAAGCTATGCCCTTATCTAGCCAGTTCTTCACAAACGAGATCCACTTGTCTCATGAGATCCAATCGATTTTGAACATCCCACATCATAACGATCTTTTAGTTTCATATCCATCATCTTTGGTCTCAACAGAATGCATCCTTTCTAACAGACCTCATCAATCCCATCCATCCCCTTGATCCTATGGCAATGGACGTTTGAAATTGATTGTGATCTTTTGATGCTTTTGGCTTTTGTTTATCATTTGAGCTCCCTATCATCACTTGTCAAGACTGCCATAATCCATCATATTATGGTGTGCTTTGATTGGTCAACATAGGGGCATATCTTGATCTTTTTATGTCTATTTGTGTTTTCTTGGTTGCCCCACATAGTACCCGCCAAGATCCCCGAGGTCTTGTGTTACGCTGGGGCATCCTTTTGTGCTTGTGGTTATCTCCATACCGGGTCCGACCAAGGTCTTTGTGACTTTGGGGTGTTGAGGTAGCCTTCTTGTTTGTTGTGTTTGTTTCATGCATTAGACACTGATCCGCCTTGGTTCCACATACCCTGGCACTTGGTGTCTTCTGCTATAGCAAAATCCAGTGCTCCAAAGATGATAAATTGCATTTAGAATTGCATTTCATTTTCCATTCTATCGTCTTGCATGTATCCCCCCATCCATCCATCATTCATCCTTCATCCTTATCTCTATCCAGTCTCCATCCATTCCACTTAGCCCGAATCATCTAATCATATCCTTGGTCTTGTCCCCAGTCTCGTTACTATCCTTGACCCATCATCATCATCCATTATTATCATTCCTTATCCCTTCGGTGTTGTTTTAGGATGTATCCTTCCCTCATCAACAACACTTTCATCATCATCGGGAGATATTCCTCCCTATCCTTTTGTGGTGTTTTGGGATGTATCCTTCCCTCATCAATACCACTCAGTGGGATGTATCCTTCCCTATCCTTGTGTTGTTTTGGGCTCTTTAATTCCCTCATTGACAACCCTCCATCCATCATCAACCCATTTTGGCTTGTACCTTGATTGGGGCAGCATCACCTTTTATCCTCAAATCCATTTGTGCTTCACCCATTTCCATATCACTTACTCTCTTCCCCATCACCTTGCATCATCTTCCTCATCTCCCCTTGCATCACATCATCTATTTCGAGGAATTACCTGCGTGTTCTTGAACCCGCATGTCCTCTCGAGGGGCATCCTTCATCCCTAAATTTCATCTTTCCCCCCATCATCTTTCTTCCTAGTCACTTCTTTGAATGACTGGGGCATCTTTTCCAATCTAACCATCTTCTTCTAGGTTCTATATTTTAATATTCTTTGAAATGATGCTACTTCGTAACACCATCTCAAAGAGGGGCAAAATGTAGACATCCAAATTTGGACGCTTAATTTATCCAAATTTATCACTTTTCATCTAAACACCCTCTTATCCGAGATAATTAAGTAATATTACTATTATTTAATTAATATCCTTAATTCTGCCAAATCCCTAAGGTATTTAATTAATAATTAAATACCTTACCCTCCTTAATCCTCTTTTCATCAAATAAATTAAATAAATATTACATTTATTTAATTCTTCACATGTCATTTTCATCTAATTCTAATCCATCTCCTAATTTCTTCATTAGGATGTGCACATGCCTAATCCTTGATTAGGATGTGTCACATCCTCCAACTTTTGCAAGTTGGCTTTTAATCCTAATCAGCCCCTAATTATCCTCTAATTATAAATTAATTAAGCCTAATCATTCTCCAAGGAATTTTTAATTCCTTTTTATTTGTCCTAGATTCCCCTCCTTTATATGTGAATTTTTAATTCACATTCCATCCTTCCAAGGCTTCTAGAACCTTGGACTTGTCACAATCACCACATGTGACCAACCTTGGACTTGTCACAATCTTCACATGTGACCAAGTCCCACCTTTTGGAGCCCACCTTTTACCCTCTAGATTCTTCCAATCATTGTGAATTTAAAATTCACTTTTATTCACCCAAGATTCTTCCATCTCCCAATGTACTTGCAAGGTACTTGTACTTCCTCCACCTCATGTACCTTCTTGACAACTCATCTCCACCTCACATCCCCTTGTCCACTTCACCCTCCACATGTCAAGATGTGAGGGCTTGTGGGTTCTCAACCCACCATAGCCCTTCATCTTGACCTTGTTGGAGCAATCTTGACCCTTGAATTCTCTAGAGAATTCAAATTCTCCTATAAATACCCCCTCCTCAAGGGCATTTCCAACACTTAGCTATCTTGCACCCTTATGCTGTCATTTTGCATTCTCAACACTTTGCACTCTCATAACTACATGCTGTCCAAGCCTTTTTCAATCATTCAACCATCTTTGTTCATCATTTGGCATATTGAATCTTGCATTTAGACATTCAAGCAATCATCTAAGGAGCACACAACCAATCCAAGCAAGGGCCAATCAAAGGAGTTTCAACAACAAGGGAGGTAAAAGTGTTTGTGTTTTATCTTATTTGCATTCCTTTTCGTTGAACTGCTCTTTTGGCTAATCTTGAGGTGTCCTTGGTGTTTTATTATTCATGTTTCTTAGTTATTTTGCATGTTTAGAGCAGTAGGAATTCTAAGGTATACACTATCTATGTATGCTCATACCTGCATATGTTCATATGTATGCACCATTGCATATTACATACATATATATTCAATATATACATGTATCCATATATATGTATTCAACACCCAATATATATCTCATGCTCATCGAAAATATTTTATCACTATATCTCAAATCGATAAAATAATCAAAGAGAGTTAAAGACAAGCACCCCAACTTTCCTATCAACCCAAAAATCTACCAACATGGTTTAACACTTATCGACACATAGCTCAGACTGGCTTGACAAGGCTTATCTAACCTAGGCGGTGAGTGTCTGTGTCTACTCAGATAGGTACACCAATGGTTTCCATACCAACTTCCTCTCCTGGGTGATACTCTACCTCTCCTCACTGAAGGGTTCAAACCTTTTCTGCATCCAACTTAGTGTAACATGAATGAAGTTGATTATTACACATAAATCACATTCATTGTATATCATAAGCATCATTAAAGCATTTACAAAAGTAATCTCATCATAATGCATGTTCATATATTTATTTTGTCCCTTGAACATATTAAAGTCATAATCTTGCATTTTAAACATATTTACTCATAAAAGTAAAGGTAATCTGGTAACTTAGAAATGAGGTGTAACAATGTCCAAGAACAAGTATGATATCATTTCAGTAGTTGTAGATATGTTGACCAAGGTTGTACACTTCGTTCTAGGAAATCTTAAGGATGGTTCATTGACATTAGCTAAGATATTTATCCAAGAGATTTTTTGATTGCATGGAGTACTTGAGATGATCATATTAGATTGAGATACTTGCATGATATCTAGATTTTGGATGAAATTGAATGTAGTGTTAGGAACAAGACTGAATTTCAGTTCAACATACCACCCACAAATAGATGAACAAACAAAAAGAGTGAATTGGGTAGTTGAAGACCTACTTAGAATGCACTGTATGGATCAACAGTACATGTGGGAAGAGTATCTTCCATTGGTGCAATTTTCTTATAAAAAATCCTACCATGCATCTTTGGGGATGACACCATTTGAAGCTCTTTATGGGAAAAAATTTTGTACACCTATTAGTTGGGATAAGGTGGAAGACAAAATTGTAATTGGTCTTGAAATACTTAGAGAGATATGATCAAATGAAATTGATCAAGGGGAGATTGAAGGAAGCAAAAGATAGGAAAAAGGGTTAAGCAGGTAAGAATAGAACTTTCAAACAATTTTTAGTTGGAGATAAGGTATTCTTTAGGGTTAAACCTCATAAGAGTTCCATATCATTTAGAAAATATTCTAAACTAGCACAAAGATTTGGGGGTCCTTTTGATGTTTTGGAAGTGATCAACCTAGTTGCTTACCAACTTGGCTTACCCCCTTCTCTTGCTCAAATCCATAATGTGTTTCATGTGTCTATGCTTAAGTCGTATCATCTTGACACCACCCATATACTTGATTGGCATGCTTTATAAGTACAAGATCCTAAAGTGGTGTTGGTGGAGCCCACTCGAATTCTTGAATGGTACAACATTAAATTATGTAATAGAGATATTGTACAATATAAGGTCCAATGGGACCAATATTTTGTGGATAGTGCCACATGGGAGGATGCAAAGGATATAGACTGCTCTGTTCCTCATTTGAGTGCTTAGTTTTGAGATACTTTTTTTGTTGCATTAGGATGATACTCTTATTTGCTTTAGTGTGTGTCTAATAATACATCAGGATGATATCTCTTTTTAGTGGGGAAGGAGATGTCACATCTTGTTTTTTTCTTGCATAAACTTTGTTTGATAAATTTAAATGGAACTGGATGAGACCTTTGGACAATATGTGATTAATGTGTTTTGTGGATGCTAAATTAGATGATATATTAAAATACATGATTATTGTGATTAAAATAATGATGAATTATTATGATGTGAATAATTTGGTTGTTGATTATGATTTTATGGACTAACTTATTAACGAAATATTTATTGTAAATGAATCCAGGAATAGGTTGAAGGCGAGAACATGGTTGAGGTCGAGATGACCTAGTTGCTCAACAATAGTTGGCATGATGGAAATCCTATGCACACACTCACATAGTTTCATTTCATCATGCATTGTGTATGATTATGATTGCATTGTGTTGTCTAAATACGTCATTGCCTTTTGTGTGTTATGATAATGACTGGCTTATGGGTGTTTTGTTTACAAAATTAAATTAATTAGGAAGATAAAAGATTTTAATTTCAAGTGTTTCATAAAGAAATTTTATTATTTATAATTATATATATATTAATAATAATATAATATTATTATTATTTATATATATTAATAATAATGTAATATTATTATTATTTATATATATATATATTAATAATAATATAATATTATTATTATTTATATATATAAATAGTTATTATTTAAAAAAATGAAAAACAAACTTAAATAAAATGAGTTTTAAATTAAAATTAAAATTAAATAAATAAGTTTTGTTAAAATTAAATAACATAAGTTTAAAATTCAAATAATTTTGCATGATAAATCATGCAAGAGGTGAAATTTCAATTCTAAAGATGGGGACTAGAGTTGAGTTTTTTTTATGAGAAGATGAAAAACCATTAACAGGGAGAGCTCAACCAAGGAAAGGAATGATTGTTGAGATTCTAATTGGAATCAACCAAGGGTAATTGGGTGTTGTTCCTGTACCACACACACCCCATTCAGACCAAGGACCCCCCTCTTTTCTTTTTTCCTTCGCTGGGTCATTTTTACTTTTGCCTCATTTTGCGTGCCCCTATTTTTAAGCTTAAAATGGTCACGTTCCTTAAAATTATCAAACACATCTTGGCCAAGTTTTACTATCCAAATTTCACTAAGTTCTAAGCCTTTGCGGAACTTGATCTGTGGGCTTCTATCCTTTGTTGGCCGCCGCATCCATTGCCCCTAGCGGACCCACAACTACAAGTCTCCCTTGGCAGGTTGTCATCTAGGCTTCACCGCTCCTTGCATCCTTCATGTTGTGTCTGCCTGCACAACAAATCCCGCACTCACCTTTGCCACCTAGGTCTTTACCAAGAGTCTGCCATGGCATGGGTTTCCTCACCTCTACCTACCCAACTGTTGTCATACCTATGAGTTAATACCGCCATAAATGCAGCTTAGTCTATATAAACCCCTCCCTGAAGCTATCATTTTCACCCATGGAATTCAAATTTGGAGAGAGAATGAAGAGCTTATGCTTGCATAGAAAGATTTGAATGTGAAGTGGTTTTTCTTCCTTTTCCACGTGACTGAGGTAGGCATTTGAACCCTAAGTTTGGCCCCTGTGATTTAAGTTGATTAAAATAACTGCTTGCTTAGGATTTTCAAAAATGAATAGCGTTAAACTTTCAAATTTAAATTCAAAACCTAGGTTTTTGGACCTTCAATTCACCCTTGTGAGCTTTCCTTTCGACGAGCTCGCCCCCTCAAAATGCTATCATGGTCTGGTTAAATGACTACAGCCCTTACTCTGTATCCCCCCGTGTTTAGGTCTTCAAAACCTCAGATGACTACAATGAATTGATGGGATTTGCAGAACCTCGTTCACGGGTGTCCACTTCCCTACGAGCATCGTTAATGGCCTACCATGTACACGGGCTTCCACTCTCAAAGCTATGTGACCATGTTTCCTAAGGGTGGGGACTAACATTTGAAAATGGTCAAGTCACTAGACCTTTGCAGGCCCATGTCTACAAGTCGCCTTATGTGGACTGCCATTCCATCGTCATCGTTGTTCAATGGAAGGACGTTTGCGTTCACCCACTTGGGAGGCCCCAACCCTATATTTTCCATCTAGCTACCCCAAATTGATAACCAAAAATGGCTAAGTAAACAAAGTCCCAGAGATGAAACTCTGAGTGAAATTCTCCTTGTGGACCCCACTTCAATCAGTGTCATTTAGAAATGAGGTAATCAATTGATAGAAGCACAAGTTAAAGGTTCTTAGCGGGCCCGACCATGCAGGCCACCTTGTGCGGAGGGATGTCTCATCCATATCATTCCTAATGGTGAATCCAAAGCACCTTCTTGTAGTGGGTTCCCCGCACCCTTCACCTCTACAAAGCCTAATGTTGAAGTAATAAAATTCTAAGTCAAGATGGCCATGCGAGTTTTCCCTTGTGGGCAACCGTCCTCGCACCGCTATTGTCTAACAGCATAGCACTTGTGCCATTCCGCTATGCGGGCCCCACAGGTCATATTCCCTTAAAGCTAAAACTTTAAATCTGTCAACAAACACTTCAAGGTGGGTGACTCATGCGGGTCCACCTCTGCGGACTTTCATCTGTGGGGGGACGTTACTCTGAATCTGTTCTTTAATGGCAATAACAACCCATCTCTCTGCCATGCGGACCCCAAACCCATCAACGTTGTCAATACATAAATGTACAAGTGACAAACTTTTAGATGGGTCTCTTTAGCAAGTCCATAGATGCGGGTTGTCGCTATCAGAATTTCATCCTCATAAAGTTGCTCCCATAACGACGAAAACTTGACGACAACCCGCCACCTGGATTCTGCCTCCCTGCACTCCGCAATATGCAAATCCCAAGTTAAGGGCACTTAAACAAACTTAGCCGACTAGAATAACCATGTGGGTTCTGCAATGCATAACTCTGCATGTGGGAATGTCATTTGACCAATGAAATTTCTGGTAGCCAAAACCTTAGGGGCTTTTTGCCCCATGGTGCTTGCATCCCTCACACCTGCATAAACTAGAAAGGATCGATTTGATAAAGGAAAACAATTGAAGGTGCTTCCATCCAAGATTTCACACATTCCAAATGAATTTGCATTAGATTTACCTTACAATTGAGCCATGTGGGAATTCACCATCAAAATGTTGTCTGTGGGTCTCCCTCTTCCCTACATCGTTCCTTACGACATCCAGTCCCACAGCTTCTACAGGGCAGAAACCCGCCCTTCCAGACCCACATTCTTGTGAACTGCCCAAATGAGCTTCAAATGGTAAACAATGATGAATGTTATGATCCTCTAAGAGTATGTGGATGATAATAATGTTGAATTTGCATGATTTGACTAACATTTGCATCCCTAATCTATCAACGACTTAGCGCACCTCTTATGTGTAGAATTTATGGAACCTACTGAGGGGCCATCAAAGAAGCCAATGGAGAAGGTTGAAAAAGGGAAAAGACTAGTGAGGACCCCCAAAGGGAAAGAAGAGAAAGAACAGATGAAGTATCATTTCCATGAGGTAGAGTGCACCGCTAAAGTTACGTCCAACTAGGACATAATCTCTGACACTAACTTGGGGTATGTCAATATTGATGAATTTAAACAGAGGGTTATGACTAAGCCCACTATAGAGGAAGCCTTGAGAATCAAAGAAAGTTGCCTCGCTAAAGCAACTAGCTTTCCTCCCACTCTAGTTGCTCCAGAACTAGTAATGGCCTACCGGGAGTGCTACCATGCCAATACCAAGAAAATAGTTGCAAAGGATGGGAGGGTACTGGCAGACTTATCTTCCCAATCTATTGAGAAAACATTTGGTATCCAAGTCTTTGATGAAATGGATGAAGTCGAAAAGGATTTTACCTTAACAATCTAGCAACAAGATCCTCTTGGGTGCAAGGGAACAATAAATCAATTGTGGCTAAAGGATAAGAGGGGTAATGGCAATAAGGTACCCCAAAAGTTGTACAGGAGTGACTTCATAGAGGAGTCTAATGATCTAGTCATGCTCCCAACTAGAGTGATGGGCCTTCCTACTGCCACACTCTTTGAGGAATGAATGTTTTACTTCATGGAATAAATCCTCCAACGCACCACCAAATTTCACTTGGCCAAGATGATAAGCAACAATTTGCATGATCAATTAATGGTGGTAAAAAAGACCTCCAAATTCTATATGACCTCATATTTGGTCTACCTCCTGGCAGTCAAGTTCCCATACAAAGGATTATTCTATGATGGAACATTGGGAACCAAGAAGGGACAGCTTAAGGTATACAACTGCTAGCCCCAATTACAATATAGGAATTTCAAGAAGGACTACAGAAGAGTCAATAATGCCTTCATCAGGGATATCATCTAGACCCTGGGGGTAGATTACTATTGGAGGGTGTCACATAGTGCCAAAGCAGTTATAAAAGGCTTTGGATATCTATTCATCCAATTCCAAAAATTCACATACATTAGAGCATAGGGATTATCAGGAAGACCCTATCAGCTGCCATGTTATCCCAATGGAATCTAATCATTTTGTTAGAGCTTACTCAAAAGCTACAAACTACCCACACCCTACTGAGCAATAAACATCACGTTGGGATCTCATATCCCCTTACATTCAGAAAAGGAATGTACTCTTTCCCTGCTGCCCCACGTGTCGAGAACTTTGAGGAGTTGGCAGAATATGACTTGGAATTGCATTAAAATAGGGGAAACATGGATCCCCATGGAAAACTAAAGAAGGAGGCTAGAAGGCAGTACGCTCACCAACCTCACATTGAGGACTTCTGGGAAAACTGTGACAATGATAAAGAATTCTAGAGGTGGCATTATATGGGGATGACTACTCAGTTTGTGAAATCTATTGACTTGTTCCCTATGCCAAATTAGATTGTTAAGGATGACAATATTCTGGATGAAAAATTCAATGCTTTAATAAATGTGCCACTACTAGTGATTAACTAGGGTGAGGAGGAGGTCACCGACCTAGATGCTATCACCCGCTCTATGGAGCAAAGGACTAAACAATGGGTTGATGAGAAAATAGCTCAGTTACAAGAGCAAGGTGTAGAATTGACATATAGAGAGCTTGAGGATGAGCTCGAGAGTGAAACAGGCAGCGGTGCCACTATAGGCTCACCGAGCAAGGCTCCCAAGTCTCTACCCATCACTAGATCGAAGAAAAGAAAGGAGACAATTGAACGAAAGCCTAAGCATAAAGTATACACTAAGAAGGAAACAAAGGGGAAAACATCAAAGAAATCAAAGAAAATGGGAACCTTTGTTCTCGATATGCCCACCATCCAGGAGGAGGGACCCCAGCATGAAGAGGAAGAAGAGTCTAAACAACCTCGCTCACCATCACCTAGCATTTTTGTTCCTCCTTCCGCTGCTACCGCCCCATCCCCTTCCACTCCCAAATCTTTTCTTGTCTCATCTCCACCCACTGTGGACATCTTTGTCCACCTCACCTCCACTTCACTGATTTCCCCCGTGGTGGTGTTGGACTCTTCGTCTTCCACTACTTCCCCACTTTCATCCACCTCACTCATGCCTCCACTGTCTACCCTTTCCACTCTGCTGCCTTCATTGTTGGCACCTATCACCTTATCGCACGCCTTTGTTGGTTACATGCAGACTGTGTCAACCGAGCTCTCTAGGGTAATCCTTAACCCCCCAATCCAGACATTAATGGCCAAAAATTTTATTTCTTTGCCTCTCCCACCACCTCCCATTGAGCCACCAAAAATGGAGGCTACTATGCAAATCTCTGAAGATATGTAGAAGCTTAGTGAGGAGTAGCCCAAAGAAACAAATGTGGTTGTTACTGAGGAGCTAGAAGATTTCAATCGGGATGATTACTTTAAGCATCCTGAGGGTGGATTAAATGTAAATATAGATAGAGTAGCCTTTGATGAAGAAGCGAAACAAATACCCTAGGAGGAAGGTGATGATAAGATTAATGAATATTACAAAGTTGAAACTTTCGATCAAGAGCCAGACGAAGAGGCAAATCCCAAGGAGCACCGCTCCAAAGAAGGGAAGATGGGCACAGAGATTGACATTGAGATAATCGATAAACCTCCATAAACTAGCCAAGATGACTGCCTAAAAGATAAAGAAATTCCTCCCGAAGAAGAGGAAGGAAGTGAAAAAGGAGAGAAAAAGAAGGGTGAAGAAGAAGAGAATGCGGAGGAAAGAAGTGCTCAACCTAAGAAGGAGATTGAGATCGAGCATGCAACAGATAAGAGGGTGGCACAAAAAAGATGAAAATGAAGACGATGAAGAAACTATTGAGCATAACAAAGGAAAGGTTGTACAAGAAGAGGCCCCCAGGGATGAGGAGGATGAACCTCAGAAGGAACAAGAAGAGGAGGGAGGTCACGAATCCCCAAAAAAGAAAATGGAAGCCCCCTCGCGGCTTGAATAGAAATTGAAGAAGAAGGCTCCCATGGTTGCCAACCCCAAGGCTTTACTGGAAGCCATATTGGCGAGGGCACAAGTAAGGGCCCAGAAAGAAAAGAAGCCTAAAATCTGATCACATAGTACAGTTGATGCTTCTAGGTCCCAAACACTACAAGTAGCCACTCCTATTCCAGGCAAAGGCACAGACACCCATCAGGGCCAAGACTATCAGATATCCACTATCAATCTAGGTCCCACAACCTAAGCCCAAAAGATTAATGAATT
This sequence comes from Sequoia sempervirens, assembly GCA_007258455.2. Taxonomy (NCBI): domain Eukaryota; kingdom Viridiplantae; phylum Streptophyta; class Pinopsida; order Cupressales; family Cupressaceae; genus Sequoia; species Sequoia sempervirens. Next base: position 14,579 of record VDFB02127729.1, read on the forward strand.
CCAGGGGTCTGTCCCCACTATCTTGTAGCAGATGAACAAGGACCAATCCACAAAGGAGGAGCTAAAGGCACAAGTGGAAAAATTGACTACCCACATACAATAGTGAACCTCAATGGAGGAAGAAGCTCCAACAAAATCATCGGCACCCACCTTACTCTCTAAGGAAGAGGTGAATAAGTTAGAAAAAATGAAGAATTGAAGAAAATATACCTTTGATTGGTTCAAGAGGGTAATTAATACAGGAGATAGGGGCATTCATTATGTCGTTAAGGCACATAACCACTTCTTGGCCCTTAGTAAGGTGATTGAGCTACATGTAAATACATGCAAAGAATTCCCCGAGCTCTTCAGGATTACATACCCTAAGTTTCAAAGCATCTAAAAGCTATCTTCAGAGGTTTGGGAGAAAGAATTGTCCTTGCCTAAGAATGATCATAGCCTGCTTGATGATTGGTTGCACACTCTTGAGTTCAGGAAAGTAATTTTGGAAAGGTCATTGATAGAACTAGACCACATCCAAGCCAACAATGTTACTCATTTGGCTGATACGGATGACCTCCTAAAATTGATGACTGGCTATGAGGTGCCTACTCTAGAGCTAGATCTAGATGTAGTGAAGCAGGAATTTCATAAGAAGATGGAGTAGGGAACCAACGATACTCTATTGGCTAATTTCATGGACTTTGATGCACGGGCTTATTCATGGTCAGAACAAATGATTAAAGCGAGAGATACATATGTAAAGTACCATGAAGAAATGGTCAATGATTTCAAGGGAATCTCCTTTTGCATCACTAAATCAAATTTTACATAATGGGACAAGCTATAGGCCCTAATTGGGAAGCTCATGGAATATGCTACTCTCCAAAAGGAAGCTGGAAAACCAATTATTAATGATGAGTATTTGTCAAAATAGCTTAAGAGGCTGGAGGTAGCTACAAGACAAAATAGGTTAGGAGATAAAATAAGGAAAAGACAAAAGAGTCTATTTTTATATTATAAATATTGGGGGTAGGTGAAAGCCTAAGTTAGAATGAATCTAAGACATTCATTGTAAATGAATCGTTTCCATTCATTTTACTTTTTGAAAACTATAAATAGGGGCATCCTCTCATTTTCAAAGGGAGAGATGAGTTGTTGTGTAAAGACATGCTGCTACAAAATATATGAGAAAAGCATTGATTTAATGGTTTCTTGTGTGTTGCTCTTCATGTATGCATGATTCTATCTCCAATAGTGTATTTCAGATTTATTATTCCAAGTTTAAGTTCATTTTTAGTTAGTAGTTCATGTTGTTCTTTAATGGTGGATGTATGCTATAGTGTTTGATGTATTTCCAGCTCATACTTTTGGTTGTTTGTTGATGAAAAATTGTTGTGTAAAGTTATCTTGAGCTTAATTATTTTGTTGCACCTGAGTTCAATTATTATTCATGCTTAATAAGTGAATATACAGTTTGAAAATCTACAAAGACTCCTTGAAGATTATACTAATTCTATGAGAATATGGGTTGTCCTTGGTTAAGTAGAATTCAGTTTGGGAAGTCTGTCAATTGTAGCATCCTCCATTGTTACTGTTCAACTTAGTTATAGATTTAGGAAACTTCTACCCCCTTTTCCCTTTTGATATTTCTTTAAAATATGAACTTAGAGACAAGTTCCAGCATCATTGTAAAGCCAAATCTAATGAACAAAAGGAGTTTTAGTTTGTTGTTCTAAACTTGCAGCTATTGTTCATCATTTCAAGAATTTATAAAACTCCATTTTCAAACCCCAAAACTTCCATGCTTAGTGAACCATAAATTCCCCTTGTGATTACCAACAAATCACAACAACCAATTGAGTTGTTCTTGCACTGTCATGACTTGACACCCGAGAGACCTTGGGGTGATTGTCTGAAACTAGGTTGCATATTTTCACCTTTCAAGAGAGGCATCACACTTGTGTGTTTCCTGTGTTGAGAACTGAAAAAACACCCATCAACATTGGGGAAATTGGAAAAGACTATTTTGGACATCATTGTAGAGTAGGAGACCAATGAGGGGCTTGTGGTCTATATGTTGTAGCATAATCAATCTTTCAACACTCTTCTAAGGTTTATACAATTCAAGTTAGAAGGAAAGAAGCACATTACCTTCACTCTTAAGCCTACCTTCCTTCTTTTGTTTATAAACCTTGTAAAAGCAATTTTAATGAATAAAGAAACTAGGACAATACTAGAAATGTGGAAATATTTGTGATGTAGTCAAGTTGTGTTTCTTGTAAAGGTTATTGCTAATTTCATTTGAGAAAATTTGAATATTTTTAGGACTCTAATATTTGTCCCCCTGTTAAGTGTGGGCCTCATACGGTTGCCATATGTGTGTGAGTATACCATCATAGCGATCTACCTGTAGCTTGGGCCATATAATCAACCAACTTAGGCCATATAATCGATCAACTTGGATCATATAATCAACCATGTTTGCAAAGATAGCCATAGCAATCATAAAACCTATGCAGCGAGTGTTCTGTATAATATAGAATAATTCTCATGCTTGTTGATTTAAACCAAATATGAATTCTTTAATTTCTACAACAAGAACCTATGCAAGGATTATTAGATGAAAAAATAATTGATATGCATGCCTACACAATGATTATTAGGTGCATAAATAATTGTTATACCTGTCGATTTTATAATATATATATATAAACACATACATATGTGTGTGTGTGTGTGGTATTAGTAATATGCCTAATTAAGGAACAATCAAGACTGTAAACATGTATGAATCCTTATTGTTTTTTTTAAACCACTGTGTTATCCATAAACTCAACAACTTCAATAAGCACTATATGAATTTAGTGTATTTGTCATGGAGTCAACGTTGGTAAACAAAATATTTTTGTTGCAATGAATCCACAATGAAACTGTAAAACTGTACAAATGAAACTATCATTTAATTGTATGGATCTGATTCTTTTATTTCCAATCAACATATCAAAAGTATAATTATAGTTATAGCAATGTACATATATATACATATCCATATATGTATATGTAATAACATATACATATATATATATGTAATGTATATATACATATATATATATATGTGTATAATATATATACCACAGCCATATATGTATATACATATATATATATATATGTATGTATATATACTATATATATATATACATGCATATGTGTATAACTCTTTCTCTCCACTATTTATCTCCTTATGCTCCCCATATGCATACCTAAAATATATATATATATATATGTATATATACATGCATATACATACATACAACCATACATATATATGTATGCATGCATATACTGTGCAATACATACATATATATATACATATATATGTATATATACATATATGTAATAATATATATATGTCTTAATGTATATACTATATATATGTATGTATGCATGTAATATTATATATATACATGTGTATACATGTATATACATATGTATGGCTATGAGAGTAGAAAAAAATGTACTCCCCTTTAGATTTTTACTTTGTTTGGGCCCTCTTAATTACAAATTGGACTTAATTATGCCTTTATAAGCCCTATTTTGCATCTACAAGCCTAATAAATTATATTTTCCGAAGGGAAAACATGACAATAATTAATGCCAACACATAACACTTTACCTTGAGAAATGTGTGTTCTAGGAATAGGGACCTAAGACCCATTCGTCTGCGGGCGAATGTGTCCACCCTAGGCATTTGAACCTAAATTTAGATTATGTTTTTGGTGGTATTTTAATGTCTCTAACTTCAAATTTTGATTTCGGCTTGTAATGTTTAATTTTTTTAGGAAATTAAGGATACATACCTATAAATACGAGGTCCTTTTATCAACTCAATTCTAAGAACAATTATCATCTAGCAAGAGGTGAACTTTACAAGAGAAAATATTATTGTTAAGAGCATTCAAGAGAAAATTTATCAAGCATTTGTTGCAGCATTCAAGATCTCAAGCATCATGTTAAAGTCTTAAGCATCATGCATGTTTTTGGAGCTAACATTGTGATGTAGGTTTCAAATATTCAAAGCAAGCATTCAAGTTAAGATTCAAGCATTCAAGATCCACATCCATTGAAGCTATTTCATGCAATATCAATATCAACATTTCAGATTTCCAAAGGTTTATTCAAGGGTTTGGTCCTAGGTTGAAGAAAAATTGAAGAGTGGAGATCCCTATAGTGCAAAATTGAAAAAGTTGCAAGAAAATTTGTCAAGATCATGGAAACTCGCCTATAGATTTGATTTTTGACTTTTTGGCATTGTAATCCAAATCAAACATAAGCTACAGATTGACATCAGAGGCTCCCAAAATTTTGTTGAAAACCATGAGAAAAAACCCATTCACCCATGGGTGAATGAGTCCCAGACAGCCTCTTGGAACTACCTTTTGGTGACCGGTACACATCACTCAAACCTTCTCAGATATGAAAAAAACTTTTTATTTCTATTAGTATTGACCTTTAAATTTTTGTTTCAAGTTTGAATGAGCATAATTTAGTTGATTTACTATTTTTAATCTTTCCCCCAAAAGTGTTGTTCAGGCTAATACCCCCATCCACACACAAAGAAAATTGCTATATCTCCCATAGAATTGACTCACCTAAGGGTTGAAAGTTAATTCTATCTTGGAGGATCTCATTTCCTTAATGAAATAGAAAATAGGTAGGTTTATTACACCCCATTTTTCTCTTTCTATTTATAGTTTGGTGAAACATTCAAAATTAGTATAAAACCCTATGTTTTGGTGAACCTATCACCCTATTTTTATGTTTCATTTTGGTGAACCTAACTTTGTACAACAAAATTCTAAAAATTAGAGTACATTTAAACCCTAGATCTAGGATTTAAATTACTTTGCATTACATTGCAGTGATTTGAATCTCATCTAGGGTTGTCAAAATTGCATTAGTTTACATCTCATCTAAGATTTTAGGTTTGCATTTTGCATTCTTTAAAATCTAAAAAAATAAAAAATATCAATCATTTTACAAAGTGTTTACATAACATTGCATGATCAGCAACTTAAATCATAAAATTGAATCAAAATTGCATTTCAAATTAGGTCTTTTTGCTTGTCATTTAACATCATTTCACACTTGCATTTAGATCTGATTTTCTAGAAAGTTGAAACTATAACTACCTATTTGCAACTAGAATCTCAAAGCATAAATATTAACTCAAAAATATGTAATTTGATTTTTCAAAACCCTGAAGCAAGACCCATTTTCCCATGGGCGAATGAGTCCTTGATAAGGCTTATTTCTGAATTTCTAGGCATTAAAAACCCTCATTCTGTATTCTGTGTTTTTGTATTCAGATCTCTATTTTAGTTTCCAAAAAAATCTATTTTTTGAAATTATTTACATTAAGGTTAATTGGTCAAATTCAAGTGAATTTCAAAATCAAAATTAGAATTACAAGACATCATTTTCAGGTTTTTTACACAGTATAATAAAAAAACATTCTTGTTTAAAATATGAAAATTTTCTATATCTTTGCATTACACTTCTTATTTTTGAGTGTTTGTTCCATTTATCTAGTGCCTATTATCCATTTTGGGTGCACCTTAGGTTTGGTGAAACTTGTATGAGCTTCACAACCTAGTGTCCTATTGCCAATATTATCTTGAGATGTAGTTCAAGACTCATGTCATCTCACGATACATCACTCATCATGGATCTTGGGTTTTCCAACTATTTCACTTAGTGTTGAAACTAGTCAAGCCACTATGGACCATAATC
>VDFB02127730.1:0-22100 GCA_007258455.2 Sequoia sempervirens
TGCAAGTTGGCCTCTAATCTTCCTTAACCACTAATTATCTTCTAATTACTGACTAGTTAAGCCTAATCAATACCTTGGTCAACTCTCCCCATACCCTATGGAATTTTTAATTCATTTTTATTCATCCAAGGCTCCTCTCTTCTCCATGTAAATTTTTAATTCACTTTTATTCATCCAAGGAATCTTCTCTTCCCCATGCAAGTCTTCTAGAACCTTTGACTTGTCATATCAAGTCACATGTGGGTAAGTACTTACGTTTTTTTATCCAAGGTAATTTCCACTTCTCTTTTTCGAACCTTGTCTTATCCACAAGATTCCCCAATCATGTGAATTTTTAATTCACTTTTATTCACCCAATATTCTCCTCTTCCCCATGTGATCAAATTGAGACGTCAGATCACCTTTATTCCAAGGTACTTTCAAAGTACTTTTCCTTCCTCCACATAATTTTTCCTTATTCCACCTCACTTACACTTCATCACATCCTTATCATATTGATCACTCAACTTGCAAGCATTATCATAGCCATTTAGTCAAGCCACTTAGTCATTAGTATTATCATTTATCACATTGTTCATCTTGCATACATCATTTTAATAACCATACAAGGAGAATACAAGCATTCAAACATCAAGGGCCAACCAAGGGATTCAACAACATAAAGGTATAATCATTTGCAATATTTTATTTTCATCTTCTTTCTTTGTGTCATCATTCCTTAGGCTAATATTTGAGGTGTTTCTTTTGTTTTTATTTATATTAAATTTTAGTTATTTTTCACCTTTAGGATAGGATAAACTCAAGGCTTCACAAATATAATCATTTTATTATGGTTAGGGTGGTCAAGTAGACACCTACTTGTTTTTTCCCTGAAATTTAAGTGCTACTTTATTGAAATTTCAAATTGTCACCAAATAAATTAAAAAAGAAAAAAACACCTTGTAGTTTAGAAACTATATTCAATTTTCTACAGATTATATTCTTCAATATTTTTGAAATAATATAGATAACTTATTCAAAAAAATTATGTCAAGTTGCCTAACATTGACTTTTCTAAATTTTTCACCACTTAAGGGCCTATTTTTTCCATGATGATCCTACACATAGCCCTAAGGTCAATGAAAAAAATCCTAAGGAAGAATATGATAAGACTAAGATTACATTCAGATTCCACATCTTGCCAATATATCTAGCAGAAATTGTAGGCCAAATGATTACAATAGGGAAATATGATCAGGATACTTTCCCTATTAATTATTTTGTTTCTTACTTCCAAAAAATCATTTAGTCCATTTTCTAGATAATTGGTTATAATCTTGTCATGTGAATTCCTATGGCATAGATGTATATGGCAGCCCATATATAGTCCCCCCAATATTGCATAGTGTATTCAACTATGTGTGGTTTCTTGCATAAAAGATTCATTAGGGATTGATAAGGTTGAAGAAAGGTGCAGATGGAGTAAGGTTTAGTTGGTACTCATTGTTGATGCATATGTTTATGTTCAAAGGCACACCTTACTTCAAGAAAAATATGACTTTGGATAGGAAGGAGGGTCAGTGTTGAACTAATATTTTAGACAAGGATGATAGGACATATGATTATGTGAAATTTTATAACTTGTTTCCTTCAAAGATGAAGAGAGCCTTGGTTGTGAATATACCTAGAATTCTCATAGCCCTGAATGATATCTTAAGACCCAAGGAAAGAAGGCCAGAGTTGGGAGTTGATCACAATTGGGAAGATGTTATCCTATATCCCTATCACATTATTTTAAGAGTGTATGGTTCCACTATTGCACCTCCCCTGTTACCAAGATATGTGCCAGAGAGAATTGGTTTCCTTGAGGTTTGTGCTATCACAATAGTGGTTTACAATTCCTAAGAGGAACAGATTTTAGCTGAAATCACATATTTTTAGAAAATATAATGATTTAAGCCTTAAAAATTTCTATTTTAAGGATTCCAATTGAATATGGTTTGATCAAATCATCTTAGATCAAACCCCCTTGGATAGAACCTCGCTAGTTTTAAACCATACCTATAAATGCGTCTCCTTTACACCTATCAAAATGCTGATAAAAAATCACTTTTGATTTAGATTTTGGTGGATCAAATGAATTCATTTAAAATTTATTTCAAATTATTATGGTATTCCTCGGAACAAGCTATCCAATGAATATAATTTTAATATGTTTTGGTTTTGTTATGTATTTGTTTTTTAAGTTTTATTCTCAAAAGTCTAGCCTTTCATGAAAGTAAAGATTTCTTTGTTCTTCACATGGCAGAAAAAGTAAAGGTTATCAAAAAAAAAAATTAGAAAAAATACAGGTGCACTAGATGTTAAAGTCCTTTATCCAACAAAAAATTAAATTCAAATTTTATTTTACTATAAATTCTGCGTTATCGGATCATACTATACTCTGAATTGTAATTAGTTTGGCTTTTGAAGCGGTGGAAAAATATTCAGCTAAAAATATCAGCAACAGTGGAGCTTGCTAGATTTTAGGTTTAAAAATCTATAATTTTGAAAAGAATTATAATTTTATCCTTCATGGAAAAAGTTATGCATTATCGATCATCTGCTTTTTAAAAATGTTGTTTTATGAAAAAAATCAATTTTCATGGGAGATGGAAAAAGAAGTGCAATTTGATTCCAAAAATTTTGAAAAAAATATTTTTAGAATCTACAAACAAAATTTGATGAGACTATAGTTTGCACCATCTTCAAATTCCTCACGGTTGGGGAAGTGTAGAAAATGAACATTTACTGAATCAAGGAAAAGGAACATTCTTTCCTTTGTATACATGCTTTTCTTATTTTGTGATGAAAAAAGGAGGTTGGAATAAGATACTTGATATAATCAAGGCCTACCACATGCATAGGTCGGTGGAGAGGATCAAATATGATCCTAAAGGTTTCATGCCATAGTTGAAGGAAAGGAACAAGAGCTACAGATTTGTTCACATTTTCCAATATCTAGAGGATGTGATAAGAAATGTGTTTGACCTTTTGGAACAAGAAAAAAGAAAAGTGAGGTGTATTTCATTCAATAAGATGCAAAGAAAGATAAAGAAAGAAGACCCTAACTTCAAGGCTCTCTTACAAATTGAAAATGTAATGGAAAAGGTGGAACATGTATCCAAGAATTTTGAGACAATAGTTTGCCACCTTGATATTAAAGGGTTGATAAGGATAAAGGGAAAACCCCCATTAAAGAAGAATAGGGTGGGGGAGAACTCCCTCCTATGGAAGAGAAATATACATCTCAAGACCTTGAAGAACCAAGAATAAAGTTCTTTGTAAGGAGAAAGAGTATGGAAAAGAAAAATAATCTATCTCCTGCTCCCTCCCAACAAGAGGAGCACAAGCCTCCTTCTCCTATGCCACAAGTACCACTATCATCTCCTCCAAGGCCAAAAAAGCCTAAAATTGTGGATATTGATGCTCCACCACTTAGCGCATCACCAACGAAAGAGCCATCATTGAAGAAGCAAAAGGTTGAAGTAACTAGTCTGGTGGACTATAGTGATGACATTTGGGTCATAGAGCAAGAATTACAAGAAGGAATGCCCATTGCACTGGAAATGAGGGAAACACAATAGTTGGGAATGAGGTTGAGTAATGTTGATCTCATAGGGCTCAACTGCAAAGGTGATACATGGGTGGAAACATGCAAAAAAAATTTGGATGATGACTCATTTGTAAGGTCTCTAGGTTTTATGGAATTTGCATACATGGCTAAAATCAATGAATATGTCAACAACCTATTCATAGAAAGAAGCGTCCATCTAGAATACCCTAATGCCACCATCCAATCAAAGGTTTTGAATAAAATGAGAGCTAAGTTCCAAGAGATGACTACAAAGGAGGGAAGATAATTGGTGAGAAATAGTGGTATTTTTTATTTCTAAGTGGTTGAAAGCTACTCCATGCAAATAATGGGAGACATTGACCTCCCAATTCAAGAGGATTTACGAATTACATTACAGGTTGACTTTGGTGAATGGCGGGATGTATTCGTTAAAACACAGGAAGCAGATGACTAGGAGAAACTCCCACTAACTTTCAGGTACCACTATCCAAGGTTTCTAAAACATCAATCTAGAGGGTGAAAAATCTGGTGGTACATTTTACTGATTCAGGGTGAACAAATACTGGCTGTAAGAAAGAGGAGAAGCTGGTTTGAAACCCCCCAAGCGATTTGCCGTTCAAACTCTTGACCCAGACCTAGCCAACATATACATTCACGGGACAGGTAGGTGCCTAGGGGATAAGTGGAAAAATTTTCAAGCCAAGGAAAGTATGGCAGGAGATGGTCTTGACTCCTACTACAAGGGGAATTACACCCAGATTTTCAAGGTATGAGGTTTCTCTGCAGGAAGTATACATGCGAAGATGTGTGCATTTGTCTAGAACTAATCAGATTACTGCAGGATAAGGAAGATATAATGGGAAAGGTTGCTTTTAGTAACAGATCTATTACAAGAAAATGATATGGGTTTTGTAAAATATGGAGATTATGTCTTTCTATTTAGACATTTGAATGAGGTGATGCCTTTCTTCAACCATTACTATTTATTAATACATGGTAGTTAATATAAATAATTTTTAAAATGACATGGAAAGACTATTCCACTTATGGAAACATGGATCCCTAGGATACAAGAATTGAGATTGATGTCCATTGGAGCTAAGCAAGATGCCAACTCTCCTAAAAAGTTTTAAAAGCCCATTGCTACTCTTGTAGGTAAAATTTAGGGGTACATGGGAAATATTGAACCTTTGAAGATAAAAATAAGGGATATTGTAAAATAATTTCATTAATCACATTATGGTCTCCTCCCATCCATTTTTAGGGATGACAGTAGCATAAAAACCTTGCAAGAATGGAAAGGTGAAACCAATAAAACTATTTCAAATCAAGCAATTTCAATTTGTTGAAGATATGATATGGGCACATTGAAGAGAAATATGGATATGTTGTCTCATGCGAAGATTGTCTTGTTGGATGTTGACAAGGAGGCCAACCAAATTGTTACCAAGTATGTGCCTTATAGAGAAAGTCCAGATGAGATCATGAGTTTCAATTGGTCTATTGAAGAGGAATTCTTGGCATGGAGAGGCAAATACTTGGAGGGGGTGGTGATTTGAATTTTTTTATTTTGAAGTCTATAATCATGATGAATAATGAATAGGTTAAAATGCACTGCATAGCCTAGATTTAGTATAGATTAGGATTTTTCTAATGTATAGAAAATATAGTGCATTTTCTTCAAATTGAGTTGATGAAAAGGCTACAAACGTGGAAACATTCTTTGTCCTTTGTTTTTTTTTCTTTCATTCTTTCTTTCAATTTGATTTTGTGTGTGTGGGAATAATTTTTATGGTAACTGTTTGAAGATACCTTTTGAAAATGGGACTAGATCTCCAACAACGAATGAAGACTACTTTTATTTCACACAAGTTTCCCACCTCCTATGAATGAAGAGTAACTGAAAATGGAATCTTTGTTATAGTGGTCCAATAAGGTAATGAAATGTGAATTTTCTTTCCCGAGGCTTGTTTTTCTCCTTCGTTTCTATAAGGAATTCAAGGCTATAAAGTAGGGGATCATTATTTTGCAATCGACACTATGAATTGTAAAAGAAATATCAAGCATGTTTTAAGTTTTGTCTTAAGTTTAGAGTCTATTTTTATGTAAGTAATTTTGATAACAATATAGCAAATTCAATACAAAGTGATACCAATTTCATGGATATTGTCTCTCCTCTATACTCATTTTATGAGTTATGAATGAAAATAATCAAGGATTTTTTTGGTTTGTCTCTATTGTTTCTCAATGGATGTTTAATTTCATTCCTAATTATTAGTTCAATGAATTAATGTAAATTCTTAGATGATATTTTTAACTCATAAGAATTAGGTGCTAGGATATTTGTAAGCAGTGATGATCATGAATGTAATATGGGATGTGTTGTAATGCAGTGTTTCTTGAGATTGTATGTTGCTATTGGTTAGTTTTTTGGTTGCATAGGTTGGGATTGACTCTATGTTTAGGATAAGGCATTGGTTCATACAAAGTATTCATAATTCAATTTATAGGTTGATTCATCAACTAATCACTTTTTATTTACAAAACCTTCAAATGAGTACCACTATAGTTATTTTCTAATGATTTTCATTATTCTCATGCTCCACGTGTAGGATATTAATAAATGAGCTTCCAACTTGTTTGATATACTACATTGTTGAGTATTCATATGGGAATTATTTGTTGTTTACAATGTATTTGATATACTAAATTCTTGAGTATACATTGTGGGATCACCCTCACGGGTTTCACAAAGCCCAAAGTGTAGGAGTAGAAGTTTTTCAACCTTTACTCATTCATTGACCAATACTTTAGAGTAATAAGTATTGGAAATGGAAAAGTCCATAGGTATTTATGAAGATCAGTTTGGTTCTTAAGAAATAACCAACACTTTCAACCACTCTATTTTGTTGAGGAGTTCTAGGGGCAAGCAAGTGTCTCTTTATTCCATGAATGCCACAAAACATGTTAAACTCACTAGAAGTGAATTCTCCACCTCTATCAGACCTCAAAAATTTAAATTTCAAATCCATTTCATTCTTAACCATAGCTTTAAATACTTTGAATCTATCAAGAGCATCATATTTTTCTCTAAGAAAAGTCACCCATGCCATTCTACAATAATCATCAATAAAAGCATGAAATACTTGTCACTTTGAAGACTTCTCACCCTTATAGGACCACAAAGATCTATATGTATTAATCTAGTAGTCCAATAACATATTGTTCTTTTCCCCTAAAACTAATCCTTATTTTCTTTCCAAATTGATATTTTTTACAAAAGACATTGGGGTATGTGTGAGATCACGATGGGCCAAAAAGTGGTAATATGATGGGTATGTGGCTGATGACTTTTTTTTACCCAAAATTGATGAAATGAAAAGGGTTTTTAAAGAATATTCTTAGCTTTCCACCAATATAAATTATGCATTAATTTGAATTTAATAAGTAATTATTATTCATTTTCTATTAATTCGACTAGCGTCCTTATTGATGGGTTTGATTGAGAGAAAATCTATAGCTTTCAAAACTGCTCTGATTTTTAAGAAACCAAGAGGCTATCACGTTCTATGCTTCACATACTATAGAAGTTAAAAAATAAATAAAATTTCATAAAGTTTTTGACTAAGTTAGATGAATTGAGACATAAAGTTTTATTTTTTAAGTTGTAATTAAATTCATAATTAATTATTTACTTGAAAAAACCTAAAAGAATATACATCGCATTAGGACATGAGGTCATCTGCTTATATAAAATATTATAAAAAAATATTATCAGGTATTATTGGTTAGGGTGGTGCACAACTTACCTACTTCTTATTTTCCTTAAAATTGTTCTCTACATTAGAATACAAAAAAATTTCATGAAATAGATTTTTTGTTTTTTAAACGAAACCTATTAGTTTGGAAACTAAATTCAATTTTCTATATATTGTATTCTAACATATTTTTGAAATAGATAACTTATTGATTTTTTTGCATCAAGTTTCTAACTCGATTTTCTAAAATTGCCAGAGCCTATTTTTCCATGATGATCTACACATACCAATTGATATGATTTTATAATTCCTACGTAGGGTCTCTTACTAATGTTGAATTGATTCTTCGTTATAGAAATTCATGTGACACATCCTCACCCTTTATAACAATATCATTAATCAAGATATAAAAGAAATTTTATCAAAATTATGACTATGGAAAGTATTTCCATGTCTCTTGCAAAACAATCAGTTTTAAAACCCAATCCCTTATCTTATCCTTAAGCTTTTATCTTACATTATATCCATTGTGTATTAAAGCCCTTAACAATTCCAAGATTCGTATATATGCCTGTATATATATATATATATATATATATATACTCATATATATATATATATATATATTAACAAAGTAAATCTTTAATGTCTTTCTCAATTAGTTGTACACTCAGGAACTTATATCCATATGGGATAATTATCTATCCATTTGGGATAGGCATATAACCATAGGGGTTAGGTTAATTTCCCTACGAGACCAAGACTCATCTATACATCTAGGATAGACATCTAACCATTCAGGTTAGGTTAATGTCCATATCGGAGGCAAGATTTATCTATCCAAATAAGGTGGACATCTAACCACATGGATTAGAAAATGCTTTGGCTAAAGACTTAGACTCATTGAGACCATTTGGGTCTTGATTCAATCTCTAAATACTACACTCCCTTACTAGGAGTGCACCGAGCTTGACGTCCTTAAGAGTATGTGAGATAATAATAAAAGATTGAGTCCCACCTTAAAATTTTGCCTGAAGCCTTAGGGAATCAAGCAGATCCATTTGAGATTCCTTCTAAGTATAACAAGTAATTTCCAACTTCAATATTAATATTTATTTATTTTTCTTTAACTCAAGGTATCTTAACAAGACCAACAAGGCAAACACCCTTAACCAATCCTAAATCTCCATCTTGAGCACCTATGTACTAGGGACAACTCTATCCCTATACTGCTTACATACACTATTTGAGCATGGGATCAAGGCGTATAATATGTAGTTCTATTTTATAATCTATTGTTTGATGTAAATTTTTTTGTAGGTGTGTGACCCTTTCTAGGGCCATTGCCCCAGATACTTTTTCTTCGGTTGCTACCCACATAAAGGAGCATATAAAGCATAAATATTCATGGTGATATTTTTCTTGTTTCCTAATTCATCTATGTCCATAATTCTTATAAGTCACATCACCCTTGCCTATTAAATAAAAAATCATCAAAGATAAAAGAATTAAAAAGTGAATTCACATGCCCAAACCCTATTGGGGTTTTCTATGATTTTTACTAGTGGATGTAACTCCATTATAGTATTATCTTTTTAGATTATCAATCCAAGATGGATTTCCCACCCCTTGGATTTTAACTCCAAAAATGTTCCTTATTAATCTTCGACGATTTATAGGGATGATGCCACAAATGTTGCTTTTGTAGCTTTATTATGCTATAAGTACAGTAACTCAAGTGCAATGACACTACCCATAAACATGAGTCAAAGGAACCATTAATACCGAACATTGATGTATTTTTTTTGTTTTCCTCCTCTTATTTAAGTTTTCTATCTAACAAGGAAATTAAATGAAATATCAACAATCAGAAAAGTAGTTTATGCACATAAAATAAACGGCAATATAAAAATTTATACCTTCTTCCTATAGAAGTAAAATTAAATGAACTTACTAAAAAGAAAAACTATTTATTCAAAGTACATTTGCTAGAAAGAAGTATTGCATCTACTTACATCCTATAAAAGTGAAGATTTTTGTAACAATGAATTGAATCATGAAAATAGTCAAATCTATTTGTTAAATGAAAAAACTTACACATGATGTTAAATTCTTCAAGACGGGTGATCTAATTCAGAGATGGTATGAATCTAATTGTATTGCATTGTTAATATTTCATAGAAAAGAAACTTGAATCTATTTGCATAATCTATGCCACTAAAGTAGTTTTGATTTAGAATGCATAACACTAATATTTTCATCTAAGAAAGCATAAATAATTCCAGCTCAAGGAGACTTCATGGCATAATCTATTATTTCAAGATAAAACGTTTATTGATTTTGATTGAATTGCATGACTAAATAATCCAACTAAAGAAGACTTGATTTTAATAAGTTATTTCACTAATGTCTTAAAATAGATAAACCAATGAAATGTATTAATCCCATAAGACCCTTGATTTTAATTGTATAAGTTATACTAATATTTCCTCAAGATTGATGATTTATCTAAAGTAGGTTTGCATTTATTTTCATAAGATTATTCTTGATAATATTCTAATGATTAAATAATGATTTATACACTATGCCCTTGTCATAAGTAAATGAACCAACCTTGTTTTAAAAAGAATTGAATGTACTTGCATATTAAGGGAGGAAATTAATTTAAAGAATAACCATGATGTTGAAGAATTAAGTTTATTGCAAATTTATTAAATGATTAATTTATTGCATGGAGAAAAAGTTTATTTGAAGAATAAAAATAAATGTAAGAGTTAAGTTTGCGGCATAACAAGAAAGTAATTTTATTAAGAGATATTATTAATGCCTTAAGTTAGATGGTATTTTGTTTGCATGAATTCAATTTTACTACTTACCATTCAATAAAACAATGATTTTCTTGTTTAATGAAACACAAATTTCAGCATAAAATTTAATGTCTAATAGTTGTAATTGTTATCATAGAATTTTAATTATTGTCATAAGATATAAATGATTTCATTCCTCTATTTCAAAATCTATTATAACTAGGGCCATGCTCATAGTTTATCATCATTTTATGAAGAAGAGAGGTATATTCTAAGTTCATTAATTATATTCAACAATAGCTAGTAATCATTTCCATCTTTTATTCAAAATAAGTTAAATACTATCTCATAGAACCATGTTTTGGACCAAATCTTCATCAATCATAGATGTTAGTTAAATTTTCACCTTACTAAATCAGAGTAAAATTAACTAAATCAAGAAGTTCATGTAATTTATTTAATAATTTTAATTCATTTAATGAATAAGACCATCCTTTGATTGTTAATTAGACCAAATAATTTATTAGTTAATTTATCCAATTGATACCCCTTTTTAAAATTCTATCAATCTATTTAATTTCAAAGGACAATCTAATTCCAAAATAAAAATAAACTATTTTATTTATGACTTAACTAAATTAAAAGAATATCAGTTCTTGTATATATATATATATTCAAATTTTAACTTAAAAGAATTAAATGTTATATAAAAATTTAATATAAAAACCCAAATTATAAAATATATGTATTTAGATATATTTTATTTTATTTTATCTTATTAAAAATTAATTTATATTTGTAATGATATTAAAAAAATTAAAAGAAAAATTATTTCTTTATAAATAAACATAGATGAGAATAAATTTATTTATTTTTAAATACATTGATTTACAGATGAAAAAAACAGAGGAAAATTAATTTCATTCTATATTTAGTTTGGAAAAACAAAGAATCGTAAGGACAATAATAATAGATTGATTCTAACTTTATCGTAAAATTTGATTTTCACAAACAAGGATAAGAAAGAGACTAATAGTATAATTCTAACTAATTTTCTAAATTTAATTTGTTTTCTAAAAGAAAATCAAAAGTAAGAGAACATGGATTTTGATGGAGTTGCAACAAATCTTCTTCCAAATCTTCTCCTTGTGTCTTCTTCAACTTGATTCTTCTTCCATCAAACCTACCTAGAATCTTTCTTCAAAGTGATAGCATAAAAATAACATTCATGTGTTGTTGAAGAGATAAGAAATGGCCTCAATTTATAGACTTGAAGGGAGGTAAATGGAGGACCAAGATTGAAGATTGATTCAATGGCTATGATTGTTGGAGAAGATGGGGTTTGGATTGATAGCCTCACCTTGTGACAAGTGTCACAAGAAGAAGGCTTTAAAAATAGTCCCACATGGCATGGGGAGAGGAGCCAATGGTGCTCACACATGTGTGAGCACACCTTGGGAAAGGTGGATATGACAAGTCCCCACACCTTTCGCAAGACCATAAAACTCATTACTCCTCTTTAAGTGACCTTTTGAGGGTTCATACTTTTCCCAAAAGTTCATATTATGTTCTTAATAAGCTCCCACCTCATAGGTACTCACCCTAGGGGTTTTGTTTTACCGTAAAGTCAATAAAACAAGCCCAAATAACCCTATGCAAGAGAATTCTATTTTAAAATACAATTTTTGATTTGTGAGAACACCTTGGGTAGAGGAGAAGTTGACATATCTATGAAATATAAGAGAGAGGGTGGCTTGATAATGACATATCTATGACATGTAAGAGAGGGGGAGTTTGACCATATGTGTTCACACATGTGGAAGCCAAATGGCACAAAGAGGAAAGTTCACATACATGGTGTGAACTCCCACACAAGGGTGAGTGCGGATGAGTTCTAAGGTGATTGTGACTTGTCTACACACAGTCACATGTGAGGGAGATTAGAATAGATTATAAATTTAAGAAAATGATAATGAAGAATAATTAGTCAATTAATCTAGAATTAATTGATTAATGGATTATGGAGGATAGTGACATCTCCCTAATCTTGATTAATTAAATTAAATGATGTATTATATTAATTAATGTGACTTAGAATAGTGGCTAATTTTATTAATTAAGTATAATCATAGATTGTGCTAATTGATAATGCTTAGGATAGGATGGGGACACTTGTCACATAATGACTTAATTTTTATTCAAAATTGTTTTTTTCCTTATTTTTCTATTTATCCAACACCGTGTGCTAAAATTATTAATGAAACATTTATTTATTAAAATTGTTAAATTTTATTTGTTTCTTTTTAGGAGTGTGTATTTAATAATTTTTTTTGTTCTTTATTTAGTCTCTACCTTATTCACACATAAATTAATTATATAAAACCAATTACATAATATTACCACACAAAATTATAATATGTCTAAAGTTTTAATAGAAAGAGGGTCATGAAATCCCCCACCCTTAATTTGTGCATCATCCTGATGCACACACTAACAAGATAAGAAGTTTCATGTTAAAAGTTTCAAAACTAGAAAAGAAATAACTATTTCATTTCATCTATATCTTCCCATGTAGCATTCCCCTTATCATTCTAATCCCATTATACTTTGCATTGATTAATTTCTCTGTTGTGCAATCAGTACTGACACCACTCCAAGATTATGTATGGCTCTATCGTTATTCCCACTATTTCTTGGACATGTAAGGTATTCCATTCCAAAATATGATTTTTCTCAGGTATGTACTTTTTAAGAAGAGAGGCATGGAATACATCATGGATTTAGCTCAGTTGGGTCCGTAAGGCCAATTGGTAAGCAACTGGATTTATCTTTTCCAAGATTTCAAAAGGCCCACCATAGTGAGGTGCTATTTTTGTCTTCTTCCCAAATATTAGGGAACTTTTGTGAGGCTTAACCCTTGGGAAAACTCTTTCCCCCACTTCAAATTCCCTTAGAGATTTTATTTTATCTGCATAGCTTTTTTGTCTATTAGACGCCTCCTTTAACCTTTGTCTTATTTCCTTAGTGTTTCTTTCCATCCCCTTTAACATTTCTTGACCAATTATTATTATGTCTTCAAGGATGTCCCAACTCAAAGGTGTAAGACATAGTCTACCATAAAGTGCTTCAAAAGGAGCCATTCCCAAATAAGTTTGGAAGGTACTGATGCAAGAAAAGTCTACAAGCAATAGGTACTCTTCCCATTTCCTCTGTTGATCCATACAATACATCCTAAGTAAGTCCTCTATGATTTGATTTTTCCTTTATTTTTTCCCATCAGTTTCAGGATGATATGATGAAAAAATGTTTAATTGAGTTCCCAAAGCTGACTAGATAGTTGTCCAAAACCTTGAAGTGAATCCTGCATCTCTATCTGATATGATATTCTTAGGAACTCCATGCAACCTAAATAATTCCTTCACAAAGCGTCTTGCTAAGGTAGGAGCATCATCGATTAAATTTTTGGCATAAAGTCAACCATCTTGGTGATTTTTTCAATTACCACCATTATTACATCATGTCTATAAGCTATCATTGTAGCCCTTGTATAAAATCCATTCTAATAACTTGCCATTTATGGTGACGTATATCATGTGGGTACAATAGACCTATTGGGTGGTTATATTCTATTTTTACCCTTTAACATTCTAAACATTTAACCATGAAATGAACAATGTCATTTTTCATCCCATGCCAAAAATACAACTTCTTTAGATCTGAATAAAGTTTATTAACTCCAGGGTGTCCTGAATAAGGAGTGTTGTGAGCCTCAACTAGAACTATATTTCTTAAGTCAATTAGGTTGGGAACATAGATTCTTTTATTATAACACAGTAGCCCTTCTTGATCAAGAGTGTACCCTTCAACCTTAGGATTTGTTGGATCATTTTCCAAGATTAGCTTGATGTGTTCATACCATGGGTCATTTTTTTTCTCTTCCTTTACTTTCTCCTTGAATGAAGTCTTGAAATTAGTCATGGTTAGTAAGTGCCTCCTTATCCTTAAAGCATCTACTACCCTATTTTCCTATCCATTAATATAATATATTTCAAAGTTATATTCACTTAGAAATTCTAGCCATATCCTTTGCCTTGCTTTCAAGTGAGGTTGAGTAAAACTATATTTAAGTCCTTGATTATCTAGTTTTAGCTCAAAGGGCTTCCCAAGCAAAAATTTCCTCCATTTTTGTAATGCATGGATAACAATTGCTAACTCTAAATCATGGGGGGAAATAGTTTACTTCACTCGTTTTCAACTTTTTAGATTCATAAGCCACTACTCCTTCATCTTGAATAAGCACTCCCTCAAATACTTCGATAGATGCATCTGTTATCACTATGAGATCTCCATTTTGATCTGGAACCCTTAAGATACGTGTTGTAGTTAACTTTTCCTATAAAATTTGAAATTCCTTATCACTTTTTTCCATCCACATAAACCTTTTATTCTTCCTTTGTAATGATGTGATAGGATTCACAATCTTAGAGAGTCCCTCTACAAACCTTCTATAGTACCCTGCTAAACCCATAAAACTTCTAACTTCTGACACATTTTTAGGAATCGACCATTCCACTATTACCCGAATCTTTTCTAGATCAACCACTATTCCTTCTTTAGATATAATGTGACTAAGGTAATGGATTTTCCTTTCAAAGAAGGCACATTTTGACTATTTCCCATATAATTTATGTTCCTTCAATCTTTGCAAGACTAGTTGTAGGTGAGCCAAATGTTCTTCATTTCTAAAATAAATTAATATTTCATCCAAAAACACCAAGACAAATTTTTCCAAGAAATCATGGAACACACTATTCATTAGGTTAATGACAGAAGTTGAGGCATTAGTCACACCAAAAGGTACAACCGTGAATTTGTAATGCCCATATCTTGTTCTAAAGGCTATTTTTGGGATATCCTCCTCCTTAATTATTAATTGATGATAGCATAATTGTAAATCTATCTTGAAGAATATTGTTGCTCCCTTCATTTGGTCAAAAAGGTCTTCAATTCAGGGTAATGGATACCTATTATTTATTGTGACCTTGTTTAGCATTCTATAATCAATACACAGCCTTAGAGTTCCATCCAAATTCTTAACAAACAAGACTGGTGCTCCCCAAGGGGACACACTTGGCCTAATTAAGCCCTTCCCCAAAATTTCTCCCAAATGCATTTTAATTTCCTGTAATTCTACAGTGTTCATTCTATAGGGTGCCCTTGACATTGG
Source organism: Sequoia sempervirens (assembly GCA_007258455.2). Taxonomy (NCBI): domain Eukaryota; kingdom Viridiplantae; phylum Streptophyta; class Pinopsida; order Cupressales; family Cupressaceae; genus Sequoia; species Sequoia sempervirens. The sequence goes on from VDFB02127730.1 coordinate 15,388, forward strand.
TTCAACCCCAGGTAAGATGTCAATCAAGAAATCAAATTTCCTTTTTGGGGGTAATCCTGGTAATTCTTCTAGGAATACATCATTATATTCTATAAAAAAGGGGGAGTTTTCAAAGGTTGGAGTAATTTATTTTTCATTATCATCAAAAATTACTAAGTATATTTGATCGCCTCTTCTTCTTTCCTTTAATTTCATTACTAAGATGGTTTCTACATTTATAGGTTTAAATTTTCCTTGTATTTTGATCCTTCTTCCCTCATCATTGTAACACTTAACCACTTTATTGTAACAATATAAATTAGCTCAATGATGTGTTAGCCAAATCATCCTAGTAATTACACCATATACTCCTAGGGGAGCCACTTAAAGATCTACCCTTGTTTCAAATTCAGGAAATTGTACCCTTGCCTTTGATAAATATTTGGTTACTTCCCTAGTTTCCTTATCCCCAAACTAAATTGTCCATGATGATTCCATATGGTTAACTCTTAGTGTTAACTTCTTTACTAATTCTGCTGAAATGAAAAATTTAGATGGCCTAATGTTGACAAGAATTGAAATTGGTTTGCTGAAGAGGGTACCTGTGGTTTCTACGGGAACATTCTAGAATCTTTTCCTTTCATTTCTAACTACTACATGAATCCTTTGTTGTGGTCCTTGCTAGGGTTGGTTGTTTCTTATTTGACCTTGTATATTTGGGTAATCTCTAACATAATAATTTCCTCCACACATAAAACACCCACCCAGTGGTCCTCGCTTAACTTGATTCCTAGGAGGTTTATTCCTCGCTTCATTGTTCCTTGGTGGATAAGCTACCTTTTTAAAATTTGGCTAATTATTCCTATTATTGTTGTCCTTGGTATTATTGTATCCATTCCTTTGATTCTGATTTGGTGGTATCCTCCTTTCTTATGCATTATTCCTTTGGTTTTTGTTGACATTAGGGTTTCCTTTCAAATCACGTTTCCTCTTATTGTTAAAGTTTTGTCTTGCTACTACTAGGGCTTGCGACTTCCTTTCTTTTTTAAGAGAATTTTATAATATCTCATTCATGTTCTCAAGTCCATGCATATCAACCTCTACCCCTATGTTTGCATTTAGTCCCAATATGAATTTCCTTCATTGGATCCTTTCATCTTTCTAATACATTGGCACATATTTCAATAATTTGGAAAACCTATCCTGATATTGTTAAACTATTAGGGTCCCTTATTGGAGGTTGTCGAATTCTATAATTTTTTTATCAAAGAGTAACTGTGGTAACCACCTTTTACAGAAAAGATGAAAAAATTATCCCCATGTGATTGTGTCCTTATTGTATCCATTTTGTTCCTTAGCATTGGTCCACCAACTGGCTGCCTCCGCAATGAGTTGATAAGATCCCCATAAAGCCTTAGTGGTTTCACTAAAATCCCTTAACTCAGAGTATTTTTCCATTTCATTCAACCAATTTTCTACCCCTTCACCTATCTATTTCCCAACAAACTTTGGTAGAGTGATTTTTTGTAGATCCTTTGATAATTCCATTATATAATTCCCCTTTCTTACTTCTACTTCATTTCCTTGATTTCTCCCAAGATTCTCCCTTTCTTATTCACCCCTATTTTCAATATTGTTTTTCCTTCTCCTAAGTTCTTCTATGGACTGTTCCAGTTTGCTTATTATTATCTTTGTCTCAGCTTAGAAAATTTATTATGTCTCCCAATTCCCTATTTCTATTATTTCTTTGTTCTCTCATCTTAGGGAAATGATAGTTCTAGGTTGATCTCTTCTTGCTATCATCTAAAATTTTCCTAGAAAATTCAAATTCCAAAATCAAATGACCAAAGATTGTTGTAGATTTTCTTTCATCTCAATACTCTCCAACTTACACAAAATAGTTTTATTTTAATCATATGTTCCAGCCGAAAGCGCCCACTTAGCAAACCTTCCTTGGCCTGACATGTAAGAGAGACCCATTATTCTTAACTGTACTTAATGGCATTTTTGTCTTAACAAAGTAAAATCTCATGTTCCTCTCAATTAGTTGCAAACTTAGGGGAACTCATATCCATATGGGATGGTGGTATCTATCCATCTCGATAGGTATTTATCCATTTGGGATAGGAATCAACCATAATGTAGTTGTTAATGTCCATAATGGAGATCTAAGAACGCTATCTATCCATCCAGATATAAGATTCAACCATTCAGGTTAGTTAATGTCCATATAAAGACGTAAAAGATTTATCTATATCCCGGGTCAAGGTGACATCTAACCACATAAGGAAAATGATCTCATAGAGATATAGGACTAATCATACCCATCTAGGCTCTGAATCACTCTTTCAAAGACCTCAAATTCCCAATTAGAGTGTATCATGTCACGTCCTTAGAGGATGTGAGGATAATAATGAAATCTGAGTCCCCCTGCAATTGGGCTCAAAAGCCCTAGGGAATCAAGAAAATCCATCCGAAGTGCCTTCTCAGTAGGTCAAGCATCAACTTCAATATTAATATTTATTTATCTTTCTTTAACTCAAGGTATCTTAACAAGACCAACAAGGAAAACACCCTTAACCAATCCTAAATCCCCATCCCGAGCGCCTACATACTAGGGACAACTCCATCCCTAGACTGCCTACATACACCGTTTCAGCACAGGATCAAGGCATATAATATGTAGTTCTATTTTCTAATCTATAGTTTGATGTAAACTATTTTGTGGGTATGCAATCCTTTCTAGGGCCATTGCCCTAGACAATTTCTCTTCGGTTGCTACCCACATAAGGGAGCATATAAAGCATAAAGATTCATGGTGATCTTTTACTTGTTTCCTAATTCATCTATTTCCTAAATTCCTATAAGTCACGTCACCCTTTCCCGTTAAATAATAAATCATCAAAGATAAAAGAATTAAAAGTCAATTCACATGCCCAAACCCTATTGGGGTTTTCTACGATTTTCACTAGCGGATGTAAGTCCATTATAGTATTATCTTTTTAGATTATTGATCCAAGAGGGATTTCTCGCCCCTTAGATTTTAACTCCAAAATGATCTTTATTACTCCCCAACAATTTATAGAGACAATGCCACAAATGTCGTTGTTGAAGCTTTATTAGGCTATAAGTACAGTAACTCAAGTGCAATAACATTACCCGTAAACGTGAGTCAGAGGCACCATTAATACCAAACGATGCTAGATTTTTTTGTTTTCCACCTCTTATTTGGTATGTGTGTGATCATCATAGAAAAAATAAGCCCTTAAGTGGCAAAAAATTTAGAAAATTAGAGTTAGAACTTGATAAAATTTGAATAAATTATCTATATTATTTCAAAAATATTTAAGAATATAATATGTATCAAATTGAATGGCTTCTAAACTACTAGGTTTATTTTAAAAATATATATATCTATTTGTTGAAAATTTGAAACTTCAATAGAGTAGTGCCTAAATTTCAGGGAAAAAATAAGTAGGTGTCTGTCTGACCACCCTATCCACAATAAAATGATAATATTTTTTTATAATATTTTAGATATAAGTAGAGGACTCATTTCTCGATGTGATGCATATTTTTTTGTAATTTTTTTCTAAGTAAATAATTAATTATGATTTTTTTATTACAACTTTAAAAAAATATAAAAACTTGTATGTCTGACCACCTTAACTTGGTCAAAACTTCATGAAATTCCTTTTTTTAATCCTATAGTATGCAAAGCATAGAATGTGACCCATGGTTTAGATTCAAAAATGTGATACTATTCAAAATATATTGATGTTATTCAATCAACCTATCAATTAGGACTTTAGCCATAATGCAAATAGAAAATGAATAATAATTATTTATTAAATTCAAAGTAAAGTATAATTTATATTGGTGGAAAGCTAAGAATTTCTTTTAAAACCCATTTTTGTTTCATCAATTTTGGGTAAAAATAAGGTCTTCACACAAATACCCTACACATACCTATCATATCGCCACTTTTTGGCCCATCATGATCCTACACATACCCATTTAAGTTTTCTATCTAACAAGGAAATTAAATAAAATATCAACAATAAGAAAAATAGCTTGTACACATAAACTAAATGGTAATATAAAAACTTTATACCTTCTCACTAAGGACATAAAATTAAATAAACTTAATAATAAGAAAAACTATTTATTCAAAGTATATTTGCTAGAAAGAAGTATTGCATCTACTTACATCCTATGAAAGTGAAACTTTTTGTAACAATGAATTGAATCATGAAAATAGTCAAATCCATTTGTGAAATAAAAACACTTATACATAATGTTAAATTTTTCAAGATGGGTGATCTAATTCAGAGATGGTATGAATCTAATTGTATTTCAATGTTAGTATTTCCTAGAAAGTAAACTTGAATATATTTGCATAATGTATGCCACTAAATTAGTTTTGATTTAGAATGCATAACACTAATATTTTCATCTAAGAAATCATAAATAATTCCAACTCAAGGAGACTTCATGGCATAATCTATTATTTCAAGACAAAGGATTTATTAATTTTGATTGAATTGCACGAATAAATAATCCAACTAAAGAAGACTTTATTTTAATTGCATAAATTATTTCACTAATGTATTAAGATAGATAAACCAATGCAATGTATTAATTCAACTAGAGCCTTGATTTTAACTCTATAATTTATACTACTAATGCCTCAAGATTGATGATCTATATAAAATAGGTTTGCATTAATTTGCATAATTTTATTCTTGATAATATTTTAATGATTATACAATGATTTATACACTATTCCCTTGTTGTAATTAGATGAATCAAACTTTTTTCAAAAATAATTGAATCTACTTGCATATTAAGGGAGAAAATTAATTTAAAGAATAACCATGATGTTGAATAATTAAGTTTATTGAAAAATTATTAAATGATTAATTTATTGTATGGAGAGAAAGTTTATTTCAAGAATAACAGTAAATGTAAGAGTTAAGTTCGTGGCATAACAAGAAAGAAATTTTACTAAGAGATATTATCAATGCCTTAAGTTAGATGGTATTTTGTTTGCATGAATTCAATTTTACTACTTACCATTTGATAAAAAAATGAACTTCTCGTTTAATGAAACATAAATTTAGGCTTAAAATTGAATGTCTAATAGTCATAATTCTTATCATATAATTGTAATTATTGTGATAAAGATTTAGTGTTGTCATAAGATGTAAATAACGTCATTGCTCTATTTTAAAATCTTTTATAACTAGGTCCATACTCATAGTTTATCATCATTTTATGAAGAAGAGAGGTATATTCTAAGTTCATTAATTATATTCAAGAATAGCTACTAATCATTTCCATATTTTATTCGAAGGAAGTTAAATTCTATCTCATAGAACCATGGTTTGGACCAAATCTTCATCAATCATAGATGTTAGTTAATTTGTTGCCTTACTAAAATATAGTAACATTTTTCGAACTAAGAAGTTCATGGAATTTATTTAATAATTTTAATCCATTGAAAGGATAAGCCCATCCTTTATTGTTAATTAGACCAAATAGTTTATTAAATTTAATCTATCCAATTGATACCCCTTTTTAGAATTCTATCAATTTATTTAATTTCAAAGGACAATCTAATTCCAAAATAAAAATAAACTATTTTATTAATGACTTAACTAAATTAAAAGAATATTAGTTCTTGTATATATGTATCTATATATTCAAAATTTAGGTTAAAAGAATTAAATGTTAAAAAGAACTTTAATATAACAACCCATATTATAAAACATATATATTTACATATATTTTATTTTATTAAAAATGAATTTATATTTGTAATGACCTTAAGAAAAATTAAAAGAAAATTTATTTATTTGTAAATAAACATAGATGAGAATAAATTTAATTATTTTTAAATACGTTGAGTTAAAGATGAAAAAAAAATAGGAAAATTAATTTCATTCTAGATTTAGTTTGGAAAACAAAAGAATGGTAAGAACAATAATAATAGATTAATTCTAACTTTATCTTAAAATTTGATTTTCACAAACAATGATAGGAAAGAGAGTAATAGTTTGATTCTAACTAATTTTTTAGATTTAATTAGTTTTCTAAAAGAAAATCAAAAGAAAGGGAACTTGGATGTTGATGGAGTTGCAACAAATCTTCTTTCAAATCTTCACTTTGTGCCTTCTTCAACTTGATTCTCCTTCCTTCAAATCTATCTAGAATCCTTCTTCAAAGTGATAGCATAAAGATATCATTTATGTGTTGTTGAAGAGAGAAGAAATGTCCTCAATTTATAGACTTGAGGAAAAGTAAATGGAGGGCCAAGATTGAAGATTGATTCAATGGTTAGGATTGTTCAAGAAGATGGGGTTTGGATTGATAGCCTCACCTTGTGACAAGTGTCACAAGGAGAAGGCTTTAAAACTAGGCCCACATGTCATGGGGAGAGGAGCCAACGATGCTCACACCTGTGTGAGCACACCTTGGGAGAGGTGGATATGACAAGTCCCCACACCTTTCCCAAGACCATAAAACTCGTCACTCCTCTTTAAGTGACTTTTTGTAGGTTCATACTTTGCCCAAAAGGTCATATTATGTTCTCAATAAGCTCCCACCTCATAGGTACTCACCCTAGGGGTTCATTTTTACCCTATTGTCTATAAAACAAGCCCAAATAACCCTATGCAAGATAATTCTATTTTAAAATACAATTTTTGATTTGTGAGAACACCTTAGGAAGA
>VDFB02127732.1:0-18767 GCA_007258455.2 Sequoia sempervirens
GTTAGGCTCAATAATTGAATTCAGGACCTTTTGAAATTTTTTGCTCTTCTGCTCTATTCTGCTTCAATTCGCACCAAAAATCCTTAATGCATAAGTGTAACTATGCATAATCGCTCTACTAACCTTTTGACATTCACAACATACATCAACTCACATCGAACACACACTAAAATGGTATAATCAACCACTTATATATATCTGCCATGAAGAATTCAATCACTTCAAGTTGGCCTCAACAAAATAAGAATATTCACAAACTGTCGACTCAAATTTTTCATAATATTCAATGCACATCCATAAGAGTTGGCCACAACATAGTGAGGGCCCAAATCAAAATGATCAAACACCAAAATAATTAAACAATAATCCCTCAAATATCTGTGACACACCATATTCACCAAGTCGACTTCCATACACTAATAAATAGGAAATTAGTTCACCAGACCTTCTAACTTCCACCAAAATTGATACGAGGCACCAAGATTTATAGAAAACACATATTATTCATCAAACAATACTCCCTAAGATCCACAACATAAAATACTAACAGAAAATATGCATATGAATCGAAGAACACGAAGTTAGCGGATGCTTTATTCTAACTAAACAAATAACTATTGATCTTCAATTTTTCTGCCGATATGAGAAAATTACAATGTGTGGATCAACTAGTTGACAAGGGTTGCCATCAATGACAACACTAGAAAACATTTGCAATGTCTCTTGCCAACACTTGGGTTATTTAGAGGATGATGTTGAGAAAACAAAAAGTACAACCATCAGAGCATATGTTGATCAAGAACGGGTATCACAAGGCATCGTCATGCTACCCATTGAAGTGGGACCTATCATTACTGAGACTACATGCCAAATGTTAGACCTTGATCTACCCTACAAAATATTGGTTGGTCGACCATGGATTCATGCCCTAAAAGCTATAGCTTCAACCTATCACCAATGTGTAAAGTTTCCTTTTGCGGATAGAGAAGTTACCATCCATGGTGATCCTGAGCCTTTTTACTACTACAAGAACCTTGAGGCCAAGATCCCTTGCATAAAAATGATAAAGGGCCTACATCCTCCTCCACATTTGTTGACCCATCATCCCTTGCATCTACCTTAGAAACAAAAACACCCATTGTGCAGAACATTCCTGACTTCAAAACGGTGATCAAGGATGATGGTTGTGGAGATTATAAACTAAAGAAGGAAAATTTTGTGCTGGGAGAGCTAACTCTTTCTCCCAAATCTCATTGGAAACCTGCACCTATCAACAAAGTGGTTGAAACATTAAAGTTGCATCTACCACCTTCACCAAGTGGGGGGATTTAAACAAAGAAGATGTTGATGAGGAAGATGTCTCTAAACTACTCTATCAAGATGACTAACCCATGCCCGTTCTTCCCATGGAAGATGACAATAAAGGTTTGTAGCTAATGAAGGGATGGGGATACACCAAGAATGAGAAGTTGGGTCAAAATGACAATGGTTTGATAGAACCCATCCTTCTTAAGAGATGTCCAAAGAATCTTGGCCGAGGATGTACTATTGGCAAGGTTACCCTTACTGGAAAAGGTACGTTTGCTAAATGAGTTGAGGCTTTCGCTTTGTTACCAACATCTTGTGATACTACCTATTGTGCAATTTTTGCACACACACCCCACCGGAGGCAGGGACCCTCTTCTTTCTTTTGCATCTCTGCATCTTGGCTTGGCCATATTTTCAATTTTGCTCTTCTTGGGAGGTTATTTTGGGATTAAGTCTAGACTTGGTTTGATGAGGACAATATTTTGAGGGTCTGGAAAAAATTCGCCTACCTTGAATTTTGAAAATTGGGATTTTGAAGTGAATTTTCAATGTTATATGTAAAAAAAAAATTGTACCCATGGATAGAGGACGAAAAATTATGTAGGGTTGCTTTTTGAATTTTTTGAAAATTCCTTCTAGCAAAAAAGTTATGAAGTTTAGGGGATTTTGACCTTGCTTAGAATTTGGGTATTTCCTTCCTATGTAGAAATCTTCGATTTTTGTCAGCCTCTTGGATTTCCATAATTGTTGGGTTGGTGGAGGATCAGCCATGGAAAAATTTTTGAAAATAAAAATTTCAAAATAAAAATTTCAAAAAATAGAAAATTTCCAAAAATGGAAAGTTTTCTTAAAAGGCCAAAATTTTATTCGAGTTTAATTTATTTTATGGATGGGATTTTTTTTTTTATAACATGTGAGCTACTAATGATTGTAAGCATTTTCAGGATTAAATAAATTAAGAAGGGGCTTGCATATGGATTCATGCTAGGAAGAAAATATGGAAAATATTACAAATGAATATTAAATATGCACCTTCCTATGAATTTGTGCCACCAGTTGTATACCAATTGGAGAGGTGCCTTTAACAAGGAGACATGTGAAGCAGTATTTATTCTCCAATGAGTATTTTCTCAAAATTGATGTCATTGGGCCATAATGTAACTAAATGCAATTGATTGGATGATGATGTACCATGAGCTCCCAAATTAAATGTAACAACTTGATGCTTCCAGAAGTGAAATTGCAGCCATTGGATGAATCAAATCCTAGCCATTGATTCAAAATGTAATTTTCTATAAAATGCCAATGCCTTCTCATTTGTAAGGGGGTTAGAATAACTTTTTAGAAGCTATAAAAAGCTAGAGTTGGCTAGGTTAGGAGTTAGATTTTGCAAGATAGTAGTTGTAGGAGAGGAGAGAGACTATAAATTGTTATGTAATGTTGGAGAAGTTAATGCAATTAGATTGTTGGTTTGGAAAATTTTTTGTTACACTTTGATAGTTCATGGTTTCTTGTTCTTGATTCTCAAATGTTAGATGTTAGATTTCAACTCTTTTGCAATGATGGTGAAATGTTAATGATGTTGATCGATCTCCGGTCCATACTTTTAGAAATTTTTTGATTGTAAGTTGTTGTGTAAAGTTAGTCTGGGCCTTATTTTGTGCTAATTTCAACTGTGGATGCTTGTTTACATTGTACCAGTTAGTGGGTATGTGAATGAATATTCATAGTCTAAAAAATCCTTAGTTTCCTTAGAAGATTGCACCATTTCTGTGAAGTTGTGGGCTTGTCCTTGATCAAACAGAGATTGGTTTTATTGGGGATTTGTCCATTTGTAGCATTCATCATTGTTGTGATTGATCTTAGAAGTTAGTTAGAATATAATCTCTCTCAACCTTTCTCTTTTGCTCTTTCTTTATATCTGGGTTAGTTTTAGGATTGAAAGCATCACCATATTGTTACATCTAATGAAAGTACACTTCCAACATTGTTCATTTGTAAGGCCGCTTGTAATTACCAACATTTTCACATTTATCACTGAGTTTTTTTTGCATTGTCAAGACCTAACATTAGAGACCTTGGGGTTATCTCTTGAGGCTTGTTGATAGAGATTTACCTTTCAAGAGAAATAGGATTTCCATATTCTGTCTAAGTTGTTGTTGTGCAGAAAACACCATCAACAGATTGGTGCTAGGAGGTCCGAACGAAGGTGACATAGCTGGAAGTTGAATGAGCCTTTATGTTGAAAATATGAGATATGGTAGGTTTCAAAATATGAAAATACATGTTCTAAGTCAAGATGGAAAAGCAGTCTTATGTTTTTCATGATAGAAATAGTCTTCAGATTGATTTTCCTCAACTTTGTGAGTCTTTGAATAAGAGATTGGATCTTTGGAATAGTAAGGGTTTACATCACTATTCATTGTCAGACAAGTGTGGGATTTATAATACCTGTAGGAACAGTGAGTTGGAATGCTTAGACTTTTTGGGTAAAATTGAGAGGATTTTGAAAAGGGGTATTTTCATGCAAAACTTGCCTGAACCATTACGTCTACAGATTTAGAGTTTATTGATGCTATAGTTGAAGCATTTACACAGAAAGTTGAAGATCATCTCATAATCATCTCATCTAAATGGTGTAGAGTTCATAATGCAGCCCATTTAGAGTTCACTTGCCGTTCATGTGTGGACATCGTCATTAAAGTTGGAAGATACCTGGAGTGGAAAGAAAAGTCAGACAAGGAATGCACTATAAAGAAGCCAACAAGTTCTAAATCTAGAGATGATGTTGCAGCTGATGTTGAGGTGGATCTAGAAGGGACTGATTGTAAGGAAGAAAAATATGAGGTATTGGAGTTAGCAGAGGAAAATTTAAGTGAAGAACTACATATAAAGATCAAGGAGGATGTTCCTACAGAGGTTAGTCTGATTTCTAAAAATATAGTGGAGGATGAGCTGCAAGAGAAAGGAGTTACCATACAAGCTCCTCACTCCTAGAATGAAGATCTAATAAGGACTAGATATAAAGAGTTTGTTCCCAGAATTATAAAAGATTGTTCAAGCCTGAGTTATAGTGTCTGCCTAGAGGTCTTGTTGTTACCAGCATGGTGCAAGATATATGAGGAAGAGCATTCATAATTCATATGTGTCTAGTTCCAAACAACCATAAAGGAAATGAAGGAACAAGTACAACTGCCACAACATACAAGGGATACACATAAAAATACATCAAACAAGTCTCTGATAGAACAATGTCAACAAGTTACTGATGGAAGTCTTGAAGAACATGAGGAAGCACTTAATGAAGGAGTCAACATTCTTGATGGTTGTGATCAAGAATCTGAACCAGTCCCAACAAAAGAAGAATTCATGGAGTTCTCTCATTTATTAAATTCTATCTTTTTTCTATCTATTGATGAATTAAGTACTGAAAATTCACAAACTTTATGTATTGATGACGAAGGAGCTAATGTTGTTCATGATATTATGCAGGAAAATTTGAATGATGTTGAAAATAGGAATATTGTTGTCACTTTTGATGAGCTTGATCAAATTGTTGTAGGTAAAAGTGTGCTTGAAGATCAGTCTGTGATACCCCTTGATGAATACCCTGTTGCGAAATTTGTTGTACAAGACAATGTTTCTACACTTTCATCATTGATCCCTTATGAAGAAACACAAATAGGTGAAAAGCTCCATGTTGTTAATCCTAAATTTATTCAATTTGAATTCCACCTTGAATAGTTTAATGATGACTTCAATTTTGTTTTGCATGTTTTGAGCACGAGCGGATTGTTGTACCATCAGTGGAGACCTCCTGATGATACTAGGATCAACTCTTCACAATTGGGAAATGATGAATACAATATTCAATCCACAGAAGTACAAAATCAGGTTGATTCTTTCCTTGCTGAAAATTTTGAAGCTTATCAATTTGATTATGGAAGTTTAGGAAAGACAACTTGCATATGGATTTATCATGGTTTCAATGAGTTGCCTCAATTGTTGAGTATTCCTGTCAATAAGGTTAAGTTTGAATGTTGCATTATTGAGCCTTATTTTGCTAAACATAAAGACAAGTTTGCATTCTTGAGGACTATTTCCATTACATTACTGCTTGTTCGTGCATTGATTAACCGTATGGGGGTGGGACTCAGTTGGCCTTGTTTGATCATGAGCCATTTTGGGTCTCTTTGTACATAATGTTGATTTGAATAAATGCAGTTTGCTCTGCTTTTCTTTTGCTTTAGTCTATTTTTGTTTTCTTTAGGATATATTTCTTTAGGATTAGTTTTCTTTGGTTAGTTTAGATGGCTTTTGGTTTGCTTCTATTTTGGTTAGTTTAGGTTTGTTTTCGGTTTCGGTTTGGTTGTTGCTTTGCGTCTTTGGCTTGGGTTTCTCTATTTTCTGGTTGGGGATGTGTCTTTCCTGTACACTAATCGTTTTATTATCTAGGACTATTTTGAGTATTTCATTGATGGACTTTAGTTGTGTGTCTTCAATCAATGGTCGAGATCTTTTGTTAATGTCAAGCGGTCTGAATGTTTGATTTAAAGAGGATGGGTCACTGGTTTGATTTGAACCTGAAGTATTTTAAAATATTATATCTTTCATAAATCTTAAGAATCCTAAGGTTGCAGTAGGGTCCTTGTAAGGTCTTGTTAGGTGAAAAATCCTATTTCTGCTTCAGTGCCACTGTGGTTCTTAACCTTGAGTGTGAACTTCATTGTTCACAAGCTGAAATGAGGAATGAATGAAAAGAAAAGAATATCAGAAAAGAAAAGAAAAAGAAAATGTTGAAAATCAAAAGAATGAATTCAACTTATTAGGAGTATCCAAATATCTCTATTAGGGCTATGGATGCCTAGCTAGCAGTAGAGCTATATTCAAGAGAATCGCAACGATAACCTTGTCGGGGCTATGGACGCCTAACTAGCAGCGAGGCTCTATCCAAGTTGCTTTTGGAGCTAGAATCTTTATGTAGCCTAACTTGACTGAGCTCAGTTTCTGCAGTAGCTCAAGGAGGGAAATGAACTCACTTGCACACACTTGGATTTTCAATTTATGAAAGGTTCAGTCTACCTTTGGTCTTGACTCTTTAATCTTTCATTTTGATTTGTTTGCTTGGTAGGGAGATCGAAACCAGAGAATCTGGGTTCTTGATTCCAGTTTGTCATCAAAATGCTTTGGAGCATTTTCCCAACAAGATTCGCCATTTTTTGTGCAATTTTCGTACACATGCCCCACCAGAGGCGGGGACCCTCTTCTTTCTCTTGCATCTCTATCTAGACTTGGTTTGATGAGGACAATATTTTGAGGCTCTGGGGTAAATTCGCCTACCTTGGATTTTGAAAATGGGGATTTTGAAGTGAATTTTCAATGTTATACGTAAATCATTTTTGTACCCATGGATAGAGAATGAAAAATTAGGCAGGGTTTTTTTTGAATTTTTTGAAAATTCCTTCTAGCAAAAAAATTATGAAGTTTAGGGGATTTTGACCTTGCCTGGAATTCGGGTATTTCCTTCCTATGCGAAAATATCCGATTTCTGTTAGCCTCTTGGATTTCCACAATTGTTGCACTTCAGAGATTTTAGCATCCCACGGAATTCCCTCACCCTAGGAAATCTCTGAAATTTCCATCGCCTTATCGTTTACCTTAGAATGCATGTAAATGAGAAGGTTGTGTTATCATCGCTAATTTCCATCCCTGATGGAAATCCCCAAATTTCCTTTTGGGCTTGATTTCCACAAAGGGGTGGAAATCCCAAAATTTTCCAAAACTGGAAATTTTTCCCAAAATGCATTTTTTTCTGAAATGGAAAATTTCCAAAATGGAAATTTTTCCTTGAAATTTTAAAATGTTCCTAAAATGAAAATTCTTGAAGTGGAAAAATTTGAAAATAAAAATTTCAAAAATAGAAAATTTCCAAAATGGAAAGTTTTCAAAATTGGAAAGTTTCTTAAAAGGCCAAAATTTTATTCGAGTTTAATTTATTTTATGGATGGGATTTTTTTTTATAACATGTGAGCTACTAATGATTGTAATCATTTTCAGGATTAAATAAATTAAGAAGGGGCTTGCATATGGATTCATGCCAGGAAGAAAATATGGAAAAGATTACAAATGAATATTAAATATGCACCTGCCTATGAATCTATGCCACCAGCTGTATACCAATTGGAGAGGTTCCTTTAACAAGGAGACATGTGAAGCAGTATTTATTCTCCAATGAGGATTTTCTCAAAATTGATGTCATTGGGCCATAATGTAACTAAATGCAATTGATTGGATGATGATGTACCATGAGCTCCCAAATTAAATGTAACAGCTTGATGCTTCTGGAAGTGCAATTGTAGCCATTGTATGAATCAAATCCTGGCCATTGATTCAAAATGTAATTTTCTATAAAAGGCCAATGCCTTCTCATTTGTAAGGGGGTTAGAATAGCTTTTTCGAAGTTGTAAAAAGCCGGAATTGGCTAGGTTAGGAGTTAGATTATGCAAGATAGTAGTTGTAGGAGAGGAGAGAGACTGTAAATTGTTATGTAATGCTGGAGAAGTTAATGCAATTGGATTGTTGGTTTGGAAAACTTTGTGTTGCACTCTGACAGTTCATGGTTTCTTGTTCTTGATTCTCAAATGTTAGATGTTAGATTTCAACTCTTTTGCAATGATGGTGAAATGTTAATGATGATGATCAATCTCTAGTCCATACTTTTAGCAGTTTGCTGATTGTAAGTTGTTGTGTAAAGTTAGTCTAGGCCTTATTTTGTGCTAAGTTCAACTATGGATGCTTGTTTACATTGCTCCAGTTAGTGGGTATGCGAATGAATATTCATAGTCTAAAAAATCTTGAGTTTCTTTAGAAGATTGCACCATTTCTGTGGAGATGTGGGCTTGTCCTTGATCAAACAGAGATTGGTTTTATTGGGGATTTGTCCATTTGTAGCATTCATCATTGTTTTGATTGATCTTAGAAGTTAGTTAGAATAGAATCTCTCTCAACCTTTCTCTTTTTCTCTTTCTTTATATCTAGATTAGTTTTAGGATTGAAAGCATCGCCATATTCTTACATCTGTTGAAAGTACACTTCCAACATTGTTCATTTGTAAGGCCCCTTGTGATTACCAACATTTTCATATTTATCACTGAGTTTTTTTTGCATTTTCAAGACCTAACATTAGAGACCTTGGGGTTATCTCTTGAGGCTTGCTGATAGAGATTTACCTTTCAAGAGAGATAGGATTTCCATATTCTGTCTGAGTTGTTGTGTAGAAAACACCATCAACACTACCCTTGATGACTTCCCCCTTGACATTGTTGACCTATTTGAGAATAACTCTCTCTTTATGATATCCAAAACATCTTTCACCCCAAATGAGCAAACCATTGCAATAAGCCTAGTATACCCCCAACGAGTCGACTAGGACCAATTTGGACCACCAATTCTAGATCTATTTGAAAATGATGAAGCAATATTAGAATTCATGGGACTCCAGGACAACATACCAAATGGGGATCATAAAGTAGGACTTGATATAGATCTAGACACACAAGCATACTATAGGGAGATGATTGAATCCTTCAGTTGCAAAATTGATGACATGAAAATAACATGTAGATCTTTAAGCAAAAACCACACTGTGGCACTTTCTAATCCTAAAATAGTAAAAAGAAAGGACACATCCAAGAGTGAAAACCTCTCTAAGGCACCCAAGGATGAGGGATTCAATCTCCCCCTTAGTGCAATGCATCCATGAAATCCAAAAATGTTAGTAGAAAAGGAAACCCCAGTGAATGTAGGAATAGAAGAGGCACCAAAGATAACCTTTTATGTTGAATCCTTATTGGACGAAGAACAAAAAACCTAGCAGCATTCTTGAAAGAGAGAAGAGAAAACTTTGCATGGTCATTTTTGATATTCTGGGGCTTGATCCTGAAGTGGTTGTGCATCATTTAGCAATCTATCCTAAAGCCAAACTGGTGAAGTAGAAATTAAGGAAAATGCACCATCAAATAACACTCTTGGTAAAACTCGAGTTACAAAATATTCTTGACGTCTGATTTAACCAATTGATTGACTATCCTAAGTGGGTTTCCAACCTGGTACCAATCTATAAACCCTCTAATGGGATCAAAATATGCATAGACTTTAGAGACTTAAACAAAGAATGTCTAATGGATGATTTCCCTGTTCCTAACATCAACATCATCATTGATTTAATAGCTAGACATGAAATTCTATCAATCATGGATGCTTTTTCAGGCTATAATAAAATCATAATAGCCAAGGAGGATCAACACAAAACTACATTCACTTGTCCATGGGGAACAAATTGTTGGAACATGATGCCATTTGGGCTAAAGAACATAGGAGTGACCTAATAAAGAGCAATAACCCTCATATTTCATGATATGATAAAAAAAATAGTCGAAGACTGTATGGATGATATTTTGGCCAAGTCAAAGAAAAGGATTGAGCACATAGAGGAATTTGGACCCATCTTCAACAAGCTTGAAGAGTATAAAGTACGGATGAACCCAAAAAAGTGTGTATTTGGGGATACATCAAGGAATCTTCTTGGGTACATTGTATCACAAAGAGTGATAGAAATTGATCTAGCAAAGGTGAAAGCAATATTAGACATGGAACCTATGAATGGTAATCCTAGACTTGCACAAACAAAAAGAACAAACACATTATTAGTTCAATATACAAGTTAGAAACAACATTCCTCATGAAATTCATTTGAAACATGAAAACAAGAAATAAGTGAAGAACACAAGTAAAAAAGCTATTAAATCCTATTTTAATGTCCAAACTCTCAATCCCGTGGGGGAATTGGTGCTATTTTGATGCGTAAAATATCCCTTTCCCAATTCCTAGCAAGCTTGATGATCAATGGTGAAGATTTGATGCTCCTTGGTGAAATTTCTCCATAACCTAGCTATGAAATGATGAAAATGGATGAAAATGGATGAAGATTGCTCAAAACATGAAGATGATAACTTTGCTCAAATTGTGGATGAAAATGCCTAAGATTGTGGATGAACTTGTGGATCCAAAATCCAAATGAGAGCCTTCTATTTATAGAAGAGAATGATGGAGGATGAGGAAAAATGGATGAATGTGGGATCAAACACCAACAATTAGCACAATGCCACTTGTCAACATGTGAGTGGACAAAGGTGGAGCACATTTGGATGAATGTGCACATTAATGCAATTAGGTGGAATTTCAAATTTGGAGAAGTGAAAAGTTGGAGGGAGAGGAAAGATGAAATAAATGCCACTTGGCTCAAGAAAAGGACATGTAAGAGGCCTTTAATGCCTTGTTGGGGGAGATTTCAAATTTGAGGAATATTCCATCTTTGATGCCTTTTTGAATGAAAATAGGAGATTTATAAATTAATTAAATGGATTTTCATGAGTAAGTTGCAAAAGCTAGAGGATTTGATGGATTAAGATTAGGATTAATTAAGATTTGATTAATTTAAATGGAGATTAGCTAATTTGACAATTTGAATTAGATTTTAGGATTTAAATAAATCAAAATGAGAGGAATAATGATTTTACACTTAATTAAATAAAGTTTGATTTATTTAATTAAAGAGGATGGTGGTAGATTAAATTAAATAAAGATTAATTTATTTAATTTAAGGGAGGTGACCTTAGAGCTTAATTAAATAAACTGAATTATTTATTTAAAAGAGGGACTATAGGATTAATTAAACAAAGTGATTTATTTAATTAATAGGAGGTGATGACTTAATCAGATAAATTTGATTTATTTAATTAAGAGATGGAATGTGATGAATTTAATTAAATAGAGATTATTTAATTAAATTATTAGTCAAGCAGATGATTTAGGATGAACTGGTGTTAGTAAAATTAGGATCAGGTGTATATGATCAATCAGTATATTTTTTGTGTCTACATTTTTCCCCTCTTTGAAGTAATGTACTTGTTGTGTTGGTTGAAAAAATAACCTTTTCCAGATCAAAATTCAATTTTTTTTTTCAAATGCCCCACTGCTACCCCAGTGAAAGAATTGTGTTGGTATACTGCCCCCTCGAGAGATTGGATGGAATTTTGGATTTTTGGGTGATCTCGTGAAAAAAGAGGACAAGCCACCCGACGGGTCTAGAAAGGCTCCAAGATGCCAAAATATGAAAAAATGATGCAAAACAAGCCTCGGTTGAGCGAAAAATGGGATTGGGGGTCTAAAACCCTAGGTTGATTGCTAAACAAGGTCAACAAACCCTAATTTTCATGCTTAAATATCCCTCGAGGGGTCACTTTCAATTCATTTGCATTCTTAGCCTTTATAGATTTTAGCGTTTTGATCTCTAACCTTCGTTCAAGATGGTGCAGCAAGTGCTACCTAGTCACATTTCAGAGCGAGTGTGAGTCCTCTAGCGACTTCTAGGTGTAGGACCACAGGTATGTGACCTTTACCCAACTTGTTTTTCCGTTCCTCATGTGCATTTATTAGTGTCAAAATGTCAAACAAGTCCAGCGGTGCTGTTTGGCAGCATTGAAAGGGTTAAATTGGCATCGTGCAGCCTTAAAGTGCCCTGCTATTGAGTCCTATGATGCAACGTCATAGTTTAGAAATTAGGGATCAAACTTCAAAGCGTGCTGCATATGCAAATGGCATTACAACGATCCAATTA
This sequence comes from Sequoia sempervirens, assembly GCA_007258455.2. Taxonomy (NCBI): domain Eukaryota; kingdom Viridiplantae; phylum Streptophyta; class Pinopsida; order Cupressales; family Cupressaceae; genus Sequoia; species Sequoia sempervirens. Next base: position 11,987 of record VDFB02127732.1, read on the forward strand.
GTAATTTAGGGTTTTTTGGCCAAACTGATGTGCAGTCAAACTACGATGCCATGGCAGAATTTAGAATTTAGAGGGTTATAGTGGCACAGTTTGGAGTTTCCAAATAGTGCTGCAATTGCAAATAGTGATGCCTTTGTTGTTTCAATCATGAAAACTTGGAACAAGATCCTGATTTTTTACAAAACTTGACACTATGGCTTTATTGGTGTAGGAGGATGTAGAGCTGGTACATTAACATGAGCACCAGTCCTCAATTCTTAGTACACTTACTAGTTTACACGAGCTACTTCAGGAGCAGCTTGGAGTGATAGGGCTACGGTACATCGTATACACTCCTTCCATCAAGACACATCTCGACATGATGACTGCATTGGCGAAGAGATGGCACAATGAGACATCATCATTTCACTTCCCCACCGGTGAGGCGATCATCACCCTGGATGATATCTAGTGTATTCTTCATTTTCCCATCCATGGAGAGTGGTTCATTTATGACATGGACATTGGGACTGATGCCTGCTATGAGGTTATGGGACTGGATGATATTATTTTTCTAAGGGAAAAATTGAGCTTGAGCGGTACAAAGGCTAGGTATTGACATTTCAATTGATTGTGGCTGCTATTATTTCAAGCCTTGTGGCACCAGATTTGCGTGACCGATATTTTAGTCTAGGATGGGGTCTTGCTTGGGAGTGGATACTCCACCAGAGAGAGTGCTTTGTGTGGGGACCAGTGATGTTGGCCTCACTCGATCATTATTTGCATGAGTTCGCCTATTGTGACAGCATGGCCATCGAAACCAGAGTGACACTTCTACACATTTGGGCCTGGGAGCACATTATCGTGCTTCACCCAAGAGTTATAGTGGTTAATGTGGTGCTAGATGATCTAGTAGTCTGGAGATATAGGGGTGGCTTGAATTTTACCCATATAGGAGCAGTTGGCATCCCTCACTAGAGGAGGGTCATTGATGAGATGACCATCTTTACATGGAGACCCTGGCTCAGGATGCTTGCCTAGTATTATGACATTCAACAAATTTTCTTTGTGAGGTAGGATAGACTTTTGTAGGGAAAAGAGCACACTATGATCGAGCGTTACCTACTAGAACAGGTGGCCAGGTAGTTTGGAGATGTATAAGATAGGCCTGATGACTAGTACATGGCCATATTTTCTCATACTACGAGGGAGACTACATGGGGTCAGACGATCCCTCCAAAGGATGTAGTGGATAGTTTCAAATGGTTGGTAGCAATGCCATGGCCATATGATCAGGGGTAGGTAGAACCTGGCACTACATAGGCATACCGTGATTGGTTCAGGCCACTAATCATATTGACAATGCTCAGGATAGTGTTACCATGAAAGAGACCCTAAGGCCAAACAATAGGGTGGGGGGAGGGAAAGGGAAAGGGAAACAAGGAGATGGAAATGGAGATAAAGGCAGAGAAGGAGGTAGACCATCTCCAGATCAGCAAGGTCAAAGAGATGGGGTCATGGGCACCAGCAGAGGGATGGGGATCAACAAAGAGATGCCCCGAGGGATCCACAACAGCCACCTCAGAGAGACCAATAGCAACCACCACCACCACCACCACCTTAGCCAGACCAGAGGGATACACTGATTTAGTAGCTCTATTCATATGTTGCTACACTGACAACTGAGAGGGATTAGGCCCGAGCATAGTGGGATTAGGCTATACAATAGAGACAAGTTGCAGAGTTACAACTAACACAGGAGGTAGGTCGCCGACAGTAGCTCAAGAGCATGACAGTCACAGCCCAGGATAGGACAATTCTAGTATGCATGTATTGAGATGCAGTGAGAGAGGTAGAGTAATATCAAGTACATTATCATTAGGCAGTGCCTCGAGTGGCCCAGGTGCTAGATTTCTCACAATAGACAGGGCAGAGGTAGGACTAGCCTAAGAGATAGCCAGGTGAGGGGAGCAACCATCAGGGATAGCTCACATTTTTATTAGAGACACTATTCTTTTTTGCAATCCACAGGCTCTATTTTTGATAGCCCTGTGGGAGTTTTTATACATTGATTAATTCATACACATTTGATCCTGATTCTTGTACCATGATAGTTACTTTATTGATGATATATATGATATTATCGAGTTGATTATGAGATGTCCTATTTTATTTATGCATGATGAATGGATGTATTTACTTTTCTATATGTGATGTTCTATATGTGATATGACTTTATTCTTTGTGATGTGATGCAATGTATGATTCTATATTATGCAATGTATGTATGATTATGCTCATGGATGGATGGATGTATTTCTTTTTTTTTAGTATCTTTCTATGCACTTTTTATGATCATGACATGGATGCAAATGTTATGATATGCAAATGATTTAAAATGCTTAGACTAACAAATCTATATTATGCACTTGATAGATGATGATGATATATGTTATGCTTGTGAGATTTATGCAATGTTATGACATATTCCTTTTATTTTTTAGTATCTTTTCAACCATGCTATGATGATGCCTGTGTGATTTATATAATGGGTGTTTTGATGATGCATATGATATGATTTAATAATGCCTATGTGATGATACTTTTATGTTTATGCAATGGATACAAATATATGGTTTATGAGATGCTTAGAAGAACCAATATATATTATGCAATGCATGTGAGATGATCAATGTTTCTATATGACATGATATGGATGATATGCAACATGTTGACAATTTTTGGATGCAGGATGGATGCATTAGTGATTTTTTTGATTAACTATCATGGTACCATGTTAGCTCAAAAATAAGGAAGAAGAAATAAGATCCAACAAGCCAACTTTATTAGAGATGATGATGATGATGATGATGATGATGATGATGATGATGATTTTCTTATTAGGAATTGAGATTTAAAAAAGGGATATTTACCTTATGTTTGATAACACACATAGGAATGATGCATCAAGGTATAAAGAACCAAGATGGCATTGAACCTAGTGTGATGGACTTTGACATGATAATTAGGTAGTACTCCTATTCACACCTAGCATATGAAACCTTATTTAGAATGTAGTTCGGATATTTTAAACATCTCATACCAAAACATAGAAGTGAAATCCTTCCTATGTGGTCAACAAGACACCTAAAACACCCTCCCTACACCCAAACAAAGCACACATGGCCAAGGTTATATTACAAGAATATCCAACAAGCACAACAGATAAAAAGATAATGATTGTTGCCCTATTCCTTTCTCTCTATCTCCCATTTGGACATCATTGAGAGGTCATTGAAATGAGTGCAATAAGATAAATCAACAAGAAAAAGATCAAGAAAACAAATAAGCTAATGTTCTTCATACCTCTAGCCAAGACTAAAATACGGTGATGCCTGATGTTGATGTCCATTATAGGAAGGATGCATCCTAAGACATGATGTTATCAGATGATTTTGGATAAACTGGATGATGAGCTATTAGTACCAAGAGTTGACCAACTTGTTTACTTACTGACCTAGACTTGATATTTTAATGTTTGAGTTTTCACTTTTGACCTGCTAGACTTGTTTCCAATTGTTTCACCAAAGGTTGAGGGTGATGATGGTTTATTATGAGTGAATTTTTATTGTGGGTGAAAGCGAAATGGGATGGATGGATTTCTTTCTAATTTTTTTGAATGTTTTTGAAGTTTTTGAAATGTTATGAGGCTATTTTTGGTATTTTCAAGATTTTAAATTTTCAAATTTTCCACTATTTTGGGGTTTTCTAAGATTTTGACCAAGAGAATAACCTAAAGACCTATCTTAGGGTCCTTGGGGGTTGATCAATAGATTAGCCTTGCCTACGTTATACATGCAGAGACCATGTAGTTTGACTGACATTGACTTGATTATTGATGATATATGAACAAATGGATTGCCAATTTATTATGACAGACTCTTAAAGGACTGACCTAAGTGTCTCGGGGGATCAAAGATCAACCTTGCCTATGTTAAGAGCTTAGCGACCTGTATTTTGACAAGACAATTATGTTTTTGAATTTTTCGACTGACTTTTTGACTTGTTTTGGATTTTGATATGTTTTGAATGTTTTTGGGTTTTCCAATTTTTTGATGTTTCTGGATTTTTTTTATTTTATGATGTTTTTGGATTTTCTAATTTTAGGAATACTTCAAGAATATACACGAATCCAATCTAATGAGAACATGCCCCCAACGTGATGAAATATACTACTTCGATATAGGTAGGACAAAATGACCTTAAGAATGAGCCGAGTAGTACTAGGAGGGACCATGATGCGAACACAGGATCAAGCTATGATGCAGGAACATATGAGTGATGGATGGAGATATGGAATGTGATGGATGATGGAAGTGTAATGGATGGATGATGCAAACTGAGTTATGGAGATCCTAGTGGATGGAGAGTGCTTATTTACACAAGGTGCCTATTTTCCAAGTTTTCATCGAGGTAATCGCCCAAATGCCATCGAAGCCACTAGAGGATGATTTTTCTTTCCTATTTTTAATCATTTTTTTTATTTTTTTGGATTTTTATGTTTTTTTTAATTTTTTTGGTTTTTTGGTTTTATACCCTGAAAGATTAGGCATAATTTTTTTTGAGATGGGAGTTGTTCATGGGTTCCTGTAGAGGTTCCCCTTATGGTGTTGATAACTAATATTCCTCTGACTTGTAGCTTACTATGATGACAAAGGGTCCCAACCAATTGGGTTCAAACTTTCCCTTGCTATCTAGATTCAAAACATTCTTTTAATTCTCCTTCAACATAAGCTCTCTAACTTGGAAGGTCTAACTCTTGATATTCTTGTTGTAGCTCCATTTGATTTGGTTTTGGTAAACTTGCAAATGGTTTAAGGAATCCATGTGCTGCTCATCTAGTAATTCCAACTCGTTTAACCTTGATACCCAATATTCTTCATCTGTGATGAGATTCTATAATGATATCCTCAGGTATGGGAGCTCAATCTCAATGGGGAGTATGGCTTTTGATCCATAGACCACGGAGAATTGGGTGGCACCTATTGGTGTGTAGATACTTATTTGGTAGACCCATAGGGAGGGATTCAATTGGAGGTTCCAATCACGACCAACTTCATTGACCATCTTCTTGAGGATTTTCAGGATGGTCTTATTTGTAGCCTCAGCTTGGCCGTTTCCTTGGGGATAGTAAGGAGTGGAAAAGCGATGTTGGATTTTGAACTTTTGGCATAGGTTGTGAACATCTTAGTTTTTGAAAGGTGTCTCGTTATCTGAGATAATGGCTTGAGGGACACCATAGCAGCAAATTAGGTGGTTTAGGATGAAATTTAATATCTGCTTTCCTGTGATATAGGTCATGGGGATGGCTTCCACCCACTTTGTGAAGTACTCGATGGTGGTGGGGTGATTTTTCTGACAAGATCAAGCCCCCATTGTGAAAAGGGCCAAGGTGTAGCAATTGGGTTGAGATTCTGAGTTGGTGCATGGATGATATCCCCATGCTACTAACACTACAAACACCTTTGGACGTAGTCATAAGCTTCCCTTTCTATTGTAGGCCAATAGTACCCAATCCTCAACAATTTCTTAGCCAAGGTCATACCACTTGAATGTGAACCACAAATGCCATTATGTACCTTAGTTAAAGCAGTCAAAGCTTCCTCAGTGTCTAGGAATCATAAAAGTGTCCCTTCAATGATTCTATGGTATAGGGTATCTCCTAGGATGACAAAATGGGATGATTTTTTGACAAAATCACTTTTGAGGTTCGAAGTTATATCAGTGGGGAGGACTCCTATTCTCAAGTAGGTGTATATATCATGATACTAGGGATCACTAGGACCAATGATTTCACACACAAATTCAAACTTTGGTACCTTAAATGCTAGCATGAGAAGCTACTCTACGAGGAATTATTGCTTTGGGATGTGGCATGGGATATCCAATACCGATCCAATTGTTTCCATGGCATCTATCACTCTATTATTTTCTCTTGGTAGCTACTCAAATGTGATATCAATGAAGAACTCTTTGAGGCTTTCCACCAATTTCTTATAGGGAGTCAACTTGTCATCCTTTTTTTTATACTCATCATGATTTACCTGGTTGATTATGAGCTATGAGTCTCCATAGACTTTGAGTGCCATGATCTGCCACTATATAGCAATTCTTAGCCCTATGACAAGAGCCTCATATTCTGTGATGTTATTTGTGCATGGAAATGACAACTTGTATGATTTAGGTATGCAATCCCCTTATGGAGTGATAAATAAGATCCCTTCTCCTAATCTGTGTTGTGTAGGATCCATCAAAGTAAATTTTCTAGTGATCCACTATACTTAGGTTGAAGATTGATTCGTTGAGGAATTCTGCTATAAGTGGGTTCTCTGAGTATATTGATGCTTCTGCCAGCTGATCTGTTATTGCTTGTCATTTAATGGCCTTGTGTTCCACATATTCAATTTTGTGCTCTGTCAGGATCATAACCCACTTAGTTGTCCTCCCTACAAGAATTTCCTTAGAAAGTAGGTACTTGAGCGGGTCTATCTTTGCAATGAGCTTTATTTGATGTGCTAGCATGTAATGTCTAAACTTTTGTGTAGTGAACATGACTACTAGACAAGCTTTCTCAATGGATGTATAGTTTAAATCATGTCCCACCATAGTCCTGCGGATATAATAGATAGCTGTCTCTTTGCTATTTTCATCATGCTATGCCAAGAGAGCACCAAGAGCTGTCGTTATTGTTGATATGTATAAGATCAAGGGTTTTCCTAGAATTGGTGGTATGAGGATTGGT
>VDFB02127733.1:0-13246 GCA_007258455.2 Sequoia sempervirens
ATGAAACCCTAATTTTCAGACTTGGTCAGTTTCATGCTTAAACTCACTGACAGGCACAACCCCTGAAAGGCGGACATCAGAAAAGAGACAGAGAGGGAGAGAGAGAGAAAAACCCAAGCCAAAAGACCAGAATGGAGCAAAAAAATTAGGGGGTCCCCATTTTGAATGGGGCGATGTGTGAAAAGGTCACAACATCTAGCGACTCCAGGGGAAAGTGTTGAAAAACACTTTAAGAATTGAACTTCGATTAATCTTCCTCAAACCATCATACAAAAAGGACACCTACTCAAAAGGGGAGAAAAATCCGACATTGGATCAGAACATTTTCATCTAAAACCTCGTGAGTGTGTGCATTCGTTCCATCTCTAAACCATCTCGACTTCCGGAATCGGCCGTAGCAAGTTATATAAATATCCTAACTTCAAAAGCATCCTGGACATTGCCTCGCTGCCAAATAGCGCCCATAGCCCCGGCGATATCGCCATAATTTCACGATTATTGTTCCATCAGCCGGGCCAAGGCCCATAGCTCCTATGGAGTTACCGTGATGTTCCCAAAACCAATGTACTCATGATATTTTTATTTTACTTTTCATTTTCATTTTCTTTTCCTTTTCGATATTTCTTTTTACATTTTCTTCATTTGATTTTCCACTAATTCTCAATTGGTCGTAAGGTGCAATGAAACCTCCAATGGGTTTGAGAATTGCAGTGGCGCTGAAGCAAGATGTAAAATTTTCACCTGCTAAGACCTTTCCCAAGAAACCAAAATGACTCAGAATGGAGATAGGTAATATTTTTAAGGTATTTAGACTCATGTGTTGAGATACAATAACGGGTTAACCTCCCGAGACGAGTTCAATCGCTAACTGGATGATGACAAGAAGAAAACAACCTTAGTCTTTTTCAAAAATTTATGCAAATTCTAGTGGAAGAAACCACGTTGTGAAAGTTAAAACATCATCACCCCCATCGCAACGGGAAAACCCTAAAATCCTTGCCCATTCCAAACCAAAACCACTTGAGCGGACAACTCAAGGGACAGAAACGCCAAACCAAAAACCCAAAGGGTAACAAACCAAAACCAAAAGAAAAACAGGAAAGCAAACGGAAAGCAAACAAACGAGAAAGCAAATCTAACCTAACTATATTACAAAGCAGGCTCTCGGAGAGAACCTAAGACTGGAAATAATGCTTGAGGAACTGTCCGTTGACGGGCAATGGGACATCCTCCCCTGTCAATGTACGCAATCTGAATGCATTATCCCCAAGGATTTCAGAAATCTGATATGGGCCCAACCACAATTTATCAAACTTGTTGTGATCGCCTCTCTTCTCATGGGCCTTGTCCTAGTATAAAACCAAGTCAGAAATCCTGAACGACTTGATCTTAGCTTGCTTATCGAACCATCTTTTCACTACAGCCTGGTGTTTTGCCAAATTTTCAAGAGCTTCATCTCTTTTCTCTTCTAAATGCATCAACTGAGACAGTCTTGTTTGAACTTGATCCTCTCCTTCGAGGTATTCTTGAATGAACTGGAGAGTTGGTATCCTCAGCTGTACTGGAAAAACTGGATCCTATCCGTAGACCAAGTGGTAGGGAGATGTTCCCAAGGAACTCTTTGTTCTTATTCTGTCTGCCCATAGAGCAAACCTCAACTGCGTATGCCAATCTTTCGGAGTCTTATCCAACAACTTCTTAATGGCGTTCAGCAAATTCTTATTAGTGGACTCTGCTAGTCCATTCCCCTGTGGATAATAATTGGAGGAAAACTTCAATGTAATTCCGTACTCAAAGGCCCAGTTGGAAAACTTCAACGATGAGAAAGCTGAACCATTGTCGCTGACCAAGACATGGGGGCATCCAAATCTTGTCACAATATTCTCCTCAAGGAATCTGATAACCACTTCTGACGTGCACTACTTCAAAGCGTGAGCTTCTGTCCATTTGGTGCAGTAATCTGTTGCTGTCAAAATGTATTTGTGTTGTCCTGAAGACGGAGGATTGATTGTACCAATAAAATCTAATCCCCACTTGGCAAAAGGTCTCACTTCAATCACTGGTTGCAAAGGCATGGCGGGATGCCTTCCTCTGTTTGCTGCTATCTGGCATACTTGACAAGCTTTCACATGTTCATAAGTGTCTTTGAAGAGTGTGGGCCAATAATATCCAGCTCTCAGGATCTAATGAGCTGTGGCTAGACTTCCTCCGTGTCCAGTTCCAAACTTCTCATGGAAGTGTTCCATTAGCTGCTTCGCTTCTTGTTTTCCTACACATCTCAAATAGATACCTTCATAATTCCTTCTGTAAAGAACTGATCCCTGAAGCATAAACCTTTGACTTTTCATTCTCAATGCTCTCCGCTGCACTGGATTCAAATGGTGAGGGCATCTGTGGTTCAGCAGGTAATAAACTGTGTCATCGTACCATTCTCCGGGAGACACTTCCTCCAATACGTAAGTTTGTTGAACCAACTCTGGACCAACCATTGCAATTGTTTGAGCCAAAGCTTGTCCTCGGACCAACTTCATCGGCTGTATCTCTATATCGTACTCTTGCAAAGTGGCGACCCACTTACCTCTTCTTTCTCCTAATTCATTCTACATCAACAAGGTTTTCACTGTGGCATCTGGAACAATTGCGTGAACCTTGCTCCTCAAGATGTAATGTCTGAATTTCTTGACGGCTTTTACTAATGCGTATGCTTGCTTCTCAACGCTCGGGTATCTCAATTCTGCTTCTTTCAAGGGTGCACTCATAAAAGCAATTGGGTGTTCGTCCTTTTCCTCAGTTCTTTGGGTCAATACTGCGGCACAGGTGTGCTCTGAGGCAAACGAATACAGATAGAAAGGCTTTGTATAGTCTGGGCTAACCAGCACTGGAGCATCTATTATAGCTTGTTTAATCTCATCAAAAGCCCTCCTAGTTTGTGGGGTCCACTCAACCTTTGCATCTTTCTTGAGCATTTCATTCAACGGGCTCACTATCTCGGCAAATCCAGTTATAAATTTTCTAACAAAATTGATCTTGCCGAAGAACGACCTCAATTCTTTCTGACTTCCTGGCAAACCAATCCTTGAGATAGCCTCAATACGCTCAAGGTCAATTGATATACCCTTCTTTGAAATGACGTGGCCCAACAGTTTGCCTTCGGTGACACCAAATATGCATTTCTTAGCATTCAGAGAGACACCAAATCTTCTGCATCTCTGGAATATCTTTCTTAAATCTTCAATGTGATCTCTTCTTTTCTTTGAGAACACTGTTAAGTCATCCATGTAAATAATTATGCACTTTCCAACTAGGTCCCGAAAAGCGATGTCCATTGCTCGCTGGAAAGTGGCTCCTGCATTGATCAAGCCGAAAGGCATTCTCCTGTATGCAAAGGTTCCCCATTTAGTGGTGAACGCTGTCTTCAATCTGTCCTCATGTTCAACCATCACTTGGTTATATCCTGAATATCCGTCCAAGGACATCATTTGTGAACCGTTCACTATTTGCAATACTTCGTCTAACGAAGGCAAGGGATAGTTATCTTTCTCAGAGGCCCTATTCAAATTGCGGAAGTCTACGCACAACCTTATCTCTCCATTCTTCTTTCTGACTGGAACTAGATTGGCGACCCACGTGGAGTGCCTTACTGGAAAAATAATCCTGGCCGAAAGAAGCTTCTTGACCTCCTGATAGATTAACGGTTCCAGCAATGGATTTACTGGCCTCTGCCTTTGTCTGAATGGCTTACTGCCTGGCTTTAATGGAATTGTATGTGTAATTAGCGATGTATCATATGTCTTGAGATCTTCATATCCCCAGGCTATCACCCCTGGAAATTCTTTCATTACCTTCAAGATGCCTTCTTTCTCTTCAGGTGTGCAAACTTTTCCAATATAAACGTTTTTTACTTGTTCATCTGTTCCTAGATTGACAGCTTCACAATCGTTGCCTTGAGTGCTTTGATTTCTACTTAATTTATCAGTATCAAATAGTCTTTCCAATTCTACCATTCCTCTTGGAATTACATTGGTCTTCAAATTTAGAATCCCTTCTGTATCGTATTCTGCTTCCTCAGTTTCTTCTTCATCAATGATCTGTGCTTCAAACACTCCTGAGCTTGTGAGAAAATCTAAAATCTGCTTGTCGTCCTCGAACACTTGGAAATTCTTTATGTTGTCAGGGATTGCCGGGGTCGAAACTAACTCTACTGTGAACTTCTTCAACCCTTCCATTGCCAGTGGCTCCAAAGAACTGGCAGCTTGTGCCAAAGAGTTTGCAACGGTGTTCTTGAATCTGTAGACTTGCTTTATGTTGAATGCGTCAAAGCTTTCTATGAGGTCCCAGACTCTATTTCGATAACGGCTCAATCTCTTGTCATGGCAGGCGAATTGCTTTCTCACTTGGCGAACCACGGTCTGAGTCCCCGATGGCATGTACAATCTTGGCTCCCTTTTGAATTGCAAGGAGCAATCCGTGGATCAAGGATTCATATTCAGCAACATTATTGGTGCATGAAAACTGGAGCCTATAGGAACCCAAGTAAGCTTCTCCTGTTGGGCTAACCAATTCAAAACCTGCTCCATTTCCTTTCTTTGACTTTGATCCATCGAACCTCAAAGTCCACACTTGATCCCGTGTAGGAGTGTTGGGAGACTGAACATGTGTTTCTTCTTGACTACACACCTCTGGAACCTTTTCTTCAATCTTAGACTGAGTTGTATCATTTTTTACAATTTCTTCTAGTAGAACACTGTTTTCTTTATTCATCTTCTGATGTTCTTCTCGCAATGAAGTCTGTGGAACGAGCCTTGCAACTTGCTCTAGTGCCACCTTACACATGGCGCAGGTGATCTCGGAGTGGAATGCCTCATGTATTCTACACCAGTTAGGGAGCAGAAAATTCTTGATGGAAGCATCTTTTCCCAACTCCGTTTCCTGTTTCACACTGTTAAGGACAAAGTCTCTGAAATTTTCAAATGTCCCTCCACCTTCACTATCACTTGAGTCACTTTCGATCAACACTTCAGTGGAAGCGTTGGCATCTTCAAAACATTTTCCCTCACTCGGGCTTTATAGCATCAATACTTCCTGTTTGACAGGCCTATATGAGCCTAAGTCAATCTCTACGAACATAATTTCATTATCTTCACCATATTATGTGATCATTAACTTCAGCCTTGGTGTACTCTCAATCTTGATCTGATTTGGGACTCCCTTCCATGGAAGCCACATGTGAGAGAAATCGGTGGCAATGTATCCATTCAACTTTCTTGCCCAATCCCTGCTCAGCAACATACCATACCCATCTGGTATATCAACTACTGATATGTCAATACAACTCTGAATTCGGGGGTCAGCTGATAACTGCATATGGATATTATTCAGCTCACCGACCACTGGTACTTCAGTTTTGTCTAGTTGAGTCACCTTCTTAGTGGTTTGCAGTGGGACTATACCCAACCTTTGACACACCCTCAATGGCATGACGTTGCTAGAAGCACCGGAATCAATCAAACAATTGTGCAATAATTTTCCAAAGATTCTAACTGATACCAAGAATGGGGCTGGTTCATCTTTCCCCTGGTAGAACACCACTCGTTTCTTTCTTTCTTCTGGTACAATACTCTTCCTTTCATTCTTCTCATTTCACTGTGGAACTTGATTATCATGGGCGACCTTTTGTGTCTGCTCTTGCTTTTGCTCTGTAGGCAAATTGAATCTGACTCTTCTCTTGTCTTCAGTTTTTGGCCTCTCGGGCTCACTTGAAGTTCCTTGTACCATCCCCACAAAACCTTGGGACTGCTGCGGAGTCTCCCAAGCGTTGAATGGCACGTGAGGCGCCTCCTCTACCATGTTCGCACTTTGTACCGGACGGGACTGTGGGTTGACTGGAGGATTCCTAGGTGTTTCTTGAGACGTACTCTTTACAACTGATGTTTCGTATAGGCTTCCCAAAATTGTATCTCTGACTTCTGAAATTTTCATCAACTCATACAAGGGAAGACTCACCTTTATCTTCTTCACTTCATCTAGCACATAGGAACTTAGCCTTCTCATATCATCTCTTGGGAGATTGTCCTTTTGAGGACGCTGTATCACGTGAATGGGTTGTTGGACAGTTTGCTGTCCGTTTCTGTTTTGCATCACATTCTGCTGTCTATATTCAGGAGAGTCCCTTGGTAAGTTTGGATTGTTACTCGTGTTTGGATTCAGCGGGGTCGCAAAATTATTCGGAGGAATTGAGGACGTCAAAGGCTCTTTCTGATGATAAGTCCTTTGATAAACTTTGGGTGCTGCTCCTCCGGAAGTCTGAAATGCTTGCACCTCTCTACTTCCTTCTACCAAAACACTATTATTGAGAGGTGGGAAAACGTAGTTACCTTGCTCAAGTGGCTCCTCTGAGTAACTGTCTTGAACCTCTGAATACGTTTGAACCTCTAAATACGTTTGAGCCTCTGAATAAACTTGAGCTTCCTCATAAACTTGAGAGTCTGGCGCCTCCACGGGACCATTTGCCGAAGCTGGTGAAAATCTATAATTAACTTCTGGTGGTGCGTAGCTTTGATATTCAGACATGACATTAATATTTTCTAGAATCAGTGCTTGGTCATACCTTTGTACTGGGACAATTTCATACCCAGTGGTCGGAGGATTCTCAGTACCCTCCGTGCTTTTTACTTCTCCTTTAAAAATATCAGCCGCTACTTGAATTCATGGCACTGCAACTCTGAGTGCTGACTTGTGTTATGAAGCCGACACCATTCGGACATAGCAGCTTCTGCCAAAAATACTCTTATCCGTGGGACAATTCTCTGGAGGCGGCGGGTTATCTAATGGTGACGGAACTCCTCCGTTGTTAGGTCCAGTATTCCAGGACCTCTTCTGATATCCTTGATTGTTATTTCGATACCCATGGCTATTGTCGTGTCCATGTCCTTGATGGGCATCTTGATGGTGTTGAGGATGATTCTGATATCCTCGATTGGCACCTGGATGTGCCTGATAATTCTTCAACATTGATTGCATTTGATTATTTTGGTTTCTGAGGTGAGTTACCTCAGATGACAGTTTCTTCATTTGTTCTACCGGCTCTTTCATTTCGTCTTTCTCCTCTTGTGTCCTTGTTGCAGGTACTGTATTCTGGAGGTAGATAGGTTGTGTAGCTGGAGTCTGGGATAGAGGTACCCCAGGATGGAGAACCAATTGATCAGATGGTGGTGTAACATGATAAGCTGGTTGCGGAACTGGATTCAACGCTGGAATTTGTTGATTCCATGTCGGATTAAGAGTCTGCATTTGATTGTTTGTGGTGACCAAGCCAGTGTATAAAGAAGGCCCAGTTATGTTTTGGCCCATATTCTGACTTACTTCAACAGCCTTCGCGTATGCTTGATTCATGTCTGCTGGAATGGGATGAGCTTGTCTTACGAACATTGCGGTCAACGGGTCCAAGGCTGCATAATAGTTTTCTCTAGCATCGGGAACAACGTACGGAGCACGTAGCCTTGTGAGAGCCTTCTGAAATCTGTTGTTGAAGGCATGAATAGGCTCTTTGTCTTGTCTCCTCACTTCCGTGAATTGGCGGAAGAGCTCTACTGGGGTGATAGGAATACCAAACTTTCCAATGAAAGCTTCTTTCATTTGTTCCCACGTTCTGATAGATCCAACTGGCAAGTGTATAAACCAAAAGTGCGCTTATTCACCCAAGGAATACGGGAACAATCTGCAAGCCACATCTGCGTATGCAATTTGTCTATTTCGCAAATGATCCTCGAACATCTTAATGTGATCCTCAGCAGAACGATTTGGATCATTAACTTGATACTTGGTGCAGAAGTGCTCCGGGTTCTTAGGCATGTCATGATAATCCGCAAACTCAAGAGGGGATGGATTAGTAACGAGCCAAGTAGCACCGTTAGGAGCTGGTTGACCTCCTTGTTGACCTCCTGGTTGAGCCATTGCTTGAATTGGCTGCCGCCTTTGATATACAATTACTGGAGTTGTGGTAGCCTGAACTGGTTGTTGAACAAACGCTGGTGTAGAAACTTGAACGGCTTTAGGTTGAGCAAACCTTGAAGCACTTGGTGGAGTTCGGAACAAACTTGTAATCTCTTCTCCGCTTTCTTCACTTGACTGAACTTCTTCGTTTGAAAATACTTCTTCACTTGAACGATTTTCTTTCTTCTTCCTTGCTCGAGTAGGCAACTCTAACTCCACAAAGTCTTTAGATGAACTTGGCGCGGACCTCAAGATTATTTTCAACTTATCGGGCGAGAATGAACTAATTCGATCCAGGATGTAGCTGATTACTGTCGGCGAGGAAGGGGAGCGAGTGGTTGCCTTTGATTCAGCAAATCTCTTTCAATTGCAACTTGAATTTCAATAGCCTTTTCTTCTTCTTCCTCCAACACGAAGCAAGTTCTCATGTATTGGGTGTAGCTCTCCTTTGTTCTCCAAGCGAGATTGTTTAGTCCCGAGAGAATATCTTCTTGGTCGTCGTTGAATCCAAAGTTAGGCTGCAGCATTGGAAATATCTCTCTATGCGGTAACACCATCTTTACTCATGATAACTTCTTCTCCAATGAATTTCCTTTGAATGAAGTTCCCTTCTTATTTGAATATGATTGCTAACTGTAGGAAACCTTGGAAGGCCCTCCTAGCACCAGTTTCTCTGTTGACATGGTTTTTGTGACCGCACCAAACAGCAGAACAAAATAGTTTGAAGGCTACTCCGTTCTCTCTTGATCAAAGTATTACGTGCGCTAAGATTGCGAGAAAGTTCGTACGTTCAACTCCAAGGTTCCGAATACTTAGAATACCCTTAGTTGGTTGATGTGTATTGTTGTGTTCTTACGAGGGGACTTACACAATTGTTTAGACTTCTTGCAGTTAATAGTCGGTGTGTGATTTGAAGGGGATTCTTGCGCGTATGATTTGGCAATGTAGCTCGTTTTCCTAAAAACTGATCAGAAATGTGCGGAAAATAAAAGAGTATAGGGTCTAAGAAACTTATTCTACTCTAAATGCAGGATATGTGGGGCTTCGTTTCAATAGACTTCAACCAGATTTTACCTAGCCTCACGTAGGACAGCCTCAGTAAAATCGGTGCAATCTTCAAAGGGATAACAAAAGATGTTCAAATTATGATTCAACATGCATACACCATCACAACGACGCATATAAGCATACAAATCACAATTGAAGTTAAACTCAAGATGACTTCCAGTCGACCACGCAAGGCAAGCTTATCATCAACAAGCTGCTAGTGGTATGGAGTAACGTGAAGCTATCTCAATAAAACACCACACATCAAAGTAAACTACTTGCATGAAATTAAGCTACTTGTATACGAAAGGAAGAAGAGACCTTGCTAGCTATTCATGACAAGACAAATTCCACCATCAATGAAAAGATCTATTATCATGAAAAGTGTTACACAACAATCTCCACAAAGTTTTCAAAGGGAAAACTTTCTTTCTTCTCCACAAAAATGTCTACAATGCTCTACTATGCAATCTCTCCAATCTCTAGCTCTAATGCTAATGCCTGATCTAATCTCTAATGTCTACTGTCTACTGAGTTACAAATGAGGAGGACTCCCCCGTTATATAGCTAGCCAAGTCCCAAAAGACGGCTAGGGTTACAATTAATAGAGTGGCCAGAATCGTGCCACCTCAGCCCTAACCCTAAAAACTGCCAGAATGCGGAGTGGTGCAATAAATGAACAAAGATTCCCCACTCACTCCCAAAAATAGTAAAAGCAATAAATGCCCATAATCAGTCTTCTAGAAGATCTTCGTCCAGTAGTGCGTTCCCATTTGCCTTCTCTCTGACTGCTAACTCAACAAATCTGCCAAGCACAGCCTCAACCTCCTGAACTGAAATGGGTGGAACACAATCTAACTGAAACTCTAACACTGTGACTGAATGCTCATGCCTTGTACAAGATTTTCTCCAAGCAATCAAGGAGTCCTGCATGTTCTGGATCAAGGTGGAGAAAGTAGAAGTATTCTCGAAATCATCTTGTACAAAGGTCTTAACATCAAAAAAGAAAGGCACCAGCAAACCCCTCAAATTATCAGCACTTATCTCATCTGGATTCAGCCGCCTAGCAAATATGGCCTCGAAAGTATTCTGAACTCCATCAATAATATTAGCCATGGCCTTATGTATCCTGGCTGAATCTGCCTGTGCCGCATCGAAGAAGCCACATCCTGTGATCGCTGAAGAATACCATCTAGAGAAGTCATACCTGTCATTCTCCTGAATGACACCTCCATCAATCAGCAACCACAACGGAACATGTCTCAATACTTCAAGACGCTGAATAACTTTGCTCTAATAGATAGAAGCATCACCCCAAGCATGATCCACTGCATCCATCCGTGTCAAAATACTAGAGGCTTGCTGAAAAGCAGAAGCAAGGTCCTCCATAAATCTCTCCGTCTCGACACGAACCCCTGTGATCCACTTATCTGCTTCCTGTGCCATCTTTCCTAACTCCATCAAGCCACTGATCGACTCTCTAGGTATCTCCGCTGGAGGCTCTATCACTGGAATATCCTGCCCTCAAGGACGAGACAACTGCTGTACATATCCAATTAAGGCCTTGTGTTCTCTTTTCAACTTCTTATATTTCCCTTCCTTTCTGAATAGTCTATCTTTGAGGGCGAGGTAGGAGTTATCACACTCCTCTACAATCTGCGCACCAGTAGGGTGTCCCAAATCCAGAGTCGTGACCACATAATTCTCAGGTACTGCTTCGTTTCGGTCACACTCAATTCGTGGCACAGCAACGTGAAGAGTACAGGAACCATCTTCTTCAGTGGATATCTTTGAAAATTTTCTTGCTTTCTTCTTCGGTGGAGGTGCACTGATCCTATTCAAGAACTCTTCCATCTCAACCGCTGGATCAATCTCCTCACTGGGGCTTCTTCTCATTCTATCCTTAAGCCAATCAGGCACATCATACTGTATATCGAAGGGCTGCTGCTCCTGTGCCTCTACCTCTCTAACTTGCTCAACTTCTACATCATTCTGGCGAGGCTCATCGTCCTCAAGTGGCTGAGTGTCTCCTGAAACTATATCATCATCATCATTCATGGCGCTCTAACTCCTTGTTGGCGTGGTTTTGAGACCGCAACCGTAACAAAGTCGTGCGGACGCTCTATTCTCTCTTGATCAAAGTATTCCGCGCTAAGATTGCCGAGAAAGTTTGTCGTTCAACTCCAAGGTTCCTTTAGTGCGAATAGGCTCAGTTTGGCTTGATGTGATATTGCCGGTATGTCAAGGGGACTTACGTAGTTGTTCAGACTTCTCGCAGTTAGCAGTTGATATGTAATTTGAAGGGGATTCTTACGTGTATGATTTGGCAATGTGTATCCTTTTCTAAAACTAACAAGAAGTATGCGGAAAGTAAAAGGGAAAGGGCCTAAGAAATTTGTACTCTATTCTAAATGCAAGGTATGTGGGGCTTCGTCTCAATAGACTTCAACCAGATTTCACCTAGCCTCCGTCGGACAGCCTCAGCAAAATCGGTGCAATCCTCAAAGGGGATAGCAAAAGATATTCAAGTTATAGTTTAACATACGTACACCATCAGAACAACGCATATAAGTATGTAAGCCATAACCGAAGTCAAGCACAAAATAATGTCCAGTTGACCACGCAAGGCAGACTTATCATCAACAAGCCGCTAGTGGTATGGAATAAAATGAAGCTATCTCAATGAAATACCACACACCAAAGTAAGCTACTTGCATGAATTTAATCTACTTGGATACGAAAGGAAGAAGAAACCTTGCTAGCATTTCATGACAAGACGAATTTCACCATCAATGAAAAGATCTATTATCATAAAATGTATTACACAACAATCTCCTCAAAAGTTTTCAAAAGGGAAAACTTTCTCTCTTCTCCAAATTATGCAAAGTCTCTACACACTATCTAGCTCTAAGGCTAATGCTCTCTCAATGTCTACTCTGTTCTGAATCCTAATGTCTTACAAATAGGGATTCCCCGCACATAACTAACCAAGTCCCAAAGGACGGCTAGGGTTACAATCAATAGAGTGGCCAGAATCGTGCCACCTCAGCCCTAACCCTAAAAACTGCAAGAATAGGGAGTGGTACATTAAATGAATCAAAGATTCCCACTCACTCCCAAAATAGCAAATGTAATAAATGCTCCATACTCAGTCTTCTAGAAGATCCTCGTCTAGTAGTGTGTTCCCATTAGCCTTCTCTCTGACTGCCAACTCAACAAATCTGCCAAGTACGGCCTCAACCTCCTCAACTGAAATAGATGGAACACAATCTAACTGAAACTCTAACACTGTAACTGAGTGCTCGTGCCTCGTACAAGATTTTCTCCAAGCAGCCAAGGAGTCCTGCGTGTTCTGGATCAAAGTGGAGAATGTAGCAGTATTTTCAAAGTCATCTTGTACGAAGGTCTTAACATCTGCGAAGAAGGGAACCAGCAAACCCCTCAAATTATCAAAACTTATCTCCTCTGGATTCAGCCGCCTAGCAAAGATGGCCTCGAAGGTGTTCTGAACTCCATCTATGATATTGGCCATAGCCTTGTGAATCCTGGCTGAATCCGCCTGTGCTGCATCGAAGAAGCCACGCCCTGTGATAGCCGAAGAATACCACCTAGAGAAATCATATCGGTCATTCGCCTGAATGACACCTCCATCAATCAGCAACTGCAATGGCACATGCCTCAACGCCTCAAGACGCTGGATCACCTTACTCTGATAGATGGAAGCATCGCCCCAAGCATGATCCACCGCATCCATCCGTGCCAAAATAGTAGAGGCCTGCTGAAAAGCAAAGGATAGGTCCTCCATGAATTTCTCTGTCTCCGTACGAACCCCTGTGACCCATTTGTCTGCCTCTTGTGCCATCCTCCCCAATTCTACCAAGCCGCTGATCGACTCTCTAGGAATATCTGCTGGAGGCTCTATCACTGGTGCATCCTGCCCTCGAGAACGAGACAACTGCTGAACATATCCAACTAACGCCTTGTGTTCTCGTTTCAACTTCTTGTATTTTCCTTCTTTCTTGAATAATCTATCCTTAAGGGCAAGGAAGGAGTTATCGCACTCCTCAACAATCTGTGCACCAGTAGGGAGTCCCAAGTCAAGAGTGGTGACCACATAGTTTTCCGGAGCTGCTTCATTCCGGTCACACTCGACTCGTGGGACAGCAACGTGAAGGGTACGAGAGCCATCCTCATCTGTGGAGATCTT
>VDFB02127734.1:0-18187 GCA_007258455.2 Sequoia sempervirens
GGTCTTCATGCACGAGAAAAATAAAGGCACCTGGTGAATTCATTAAGGAAGAACTTCATTTATTTTAAAAGAGGGAAAAACATTTAAAAATTAAAGTGTTGCTCGAAAGAGAACACCTGGCAGTGGGCCCCAAAGAGAGTAAAACTTCTCTCAATGAAATATTAAGTGAGTCTTCTTTAAAAAAGCAGAGAGATAAAATATTTCAAATGTGAAATATCTAAATGAAAGAAATGAAGTGGGCCCATGAAATATTCAAAAGGGGAGGAATTTTAAATGTGCAGGGAAAATTTTAATTTTGCTTGGAAAAGTGAATTTATTGTTCACTTTATTCACACATATTCTAATGTGTTGGGTGAGTAAAATGTAAAGAATATGCACAGGTGAAAGAGTTAAAGTGGCAGGGGGAATATTTTAGAAAACTTGGCACATGAAAATGGGTGCACGAGTAATATTTTCATTCCCAAGTTAAAATGAATAAAGTATTCACTTCTTAATTTGGAAAGTGAAATATAAGGTGAAATATTTAAAATATTTTACTATGTAAAGGCAAATGTTTTTGCAAGGTGTAGCTGCAACAGAGAGCAAACTGGAGTTTCACGGGTAGAGTTATTTTCTTACTACAATGTAAAATTGAGAATGAAGTTTTTTCACGGTGAATTTGTTGTTGCAAATTGGAGGCAAATAAGTTTGTTGAAGAGGAGAGAGGGGAGAGTCTTTTCCAGTTTGATGATCAATGGTGGATGAAGTCTCCAAATAACATCTATGGATCAAACTGATCTTAGGGTTGCTTCGATTCTTCTTTTATTCTCTTCTCTTCTCAATCTAATAAATTTTGAGGTTTTGTATGGGGCTTGGTAGGTAGAGAAATGTTGCAATTCTAAGTCATATTTTGATTCTATAAGTTTTAAATTCAGATTTCATAAGAAAATATAGCCAGTTTATGCAAATAAATCATGAAAGTGTTTGCACATTCATGAATATCCTCAGATTGTCTCCATACTTATACAGTTAAATCATATTAATTCAATAATACCAAATATCTTTGGGTTTGTCACCTCAAATTTCATGAGATTGTATTATTTGTTTATGGGTCTATTTCAAAGAAATGGTTAAATACTTTGAGCAGATAAAAATGATTTCAAGTGTGCATGTTGGATTTGATAAGGAGAATTTGATTGATAACAGGAGTGGGGTTATTGGTGTAAGACAGTAATAGTTGATGCAAGGCATTGACAATTTTAAATCCACTACTTGAATGTCATTTGCTGATGAATTCATTTTATGTGTTTGACTCCATGGCCCGGAATTGGCACTGATCTATTATTCAGTTTTATGCATCTCAGAAACAGGTTTAAATTCAAAATCATTCTTAATCCTTGTTGTTTGGTTGTGGTTTAGTGTCCTTCTTCCCAATTGCTGAGTTAGTGTTAATATACCAAAAACTTAGCCAGATTTGAGGTTATTAATGCTTTCCTTGGTGTCTTTTCATTGGGAGTTATCTGCTATAAAAAACAATGTCATTGTTCCTTGAGTCTGAGCATAAGACATTGGCTAAGTCTTTAGGATTCATTGGTTTGGTTCGATTTGGAGCACCAACAAGTGCCCATATGCTTTATTTCTCTCACTTCTTCATTAGATTCAATCTCTACATCTTTTGAGACAATAACATAAACTATTGTGCTCTTGTCCTTCTTCCTCTTACTAGATTCCTTAACTTGAGTTGTCATAGGGGTTGACTTCTTTGTAGGACCAGATAGGGGTGCAGAGCTCCTTGTGGATCTAGTTCAGGTAGAAGATGATGTTGAACTGGTAGATTCAGTTCTAGCTGGCTCTTTTTCTACTTCAGCTTATTCTCTCTTCCTTTTGCTTCTCTCACAACTTTTGTAGATATACTAATGCTCTCTGTAAAGGCTTCCACTTCTTTCCTTACTCTTCGAACAATCATTGGTTTCTTCAACTGCTCATGCACTTGCATATCATTTTCTACTAATGTTCCAAACCTCTCTTCAATCGGATCTAGAGGCTTACTCAACAAATGTTGTGCATATAATTCCAAGATGTTCTCTTCAACTTCATAGCCCATTGGCATAATCTAGACTATTCTAGGATCTACAGCTTCCATCAAGCATTGATCAATATCCACCATAAAATAAATTGTGTCCTTATACTTCTCCACAATAGAAGTAGGAATTATTTCCCTGGCTTGCATTTCATTCTAAAAGTTATTGAAATATCCCCATATAACAGTTTTCCTTCCCTTACTATCACCAATGTTGTATAACATGTCTCTAATCCGAATGGCTACAGGCTTATCACCTTGCCAATGCACTTTCCCAACTCTTGGAACTTCATTCATGAAGTAAAAGAACAAACACAATAGAAAATTACCATACTAAAGGAATTTTTCTTATCTTTCTTAATCTTACCAAGATTCTCCATCAACTGACTTCTAAGTAGTTCACATAGGTCATACTTTGCATTCTCCTTCACCATTTGATATGATGCATAAATAGCTATACCGGATATTGAATTATCCTGGTTGGAGTGATAAATCTTGTAACCAATGACCATCAAGGAAAATTTCACATCCACATCAATAATATCATCAATTGTTATAGCTCTTTTATCAAACACAGAACCGGTTGCATTAGTAACTATCTGATTCTTCACGGACTTCAAGATCGGAAACCCACCGGAGGAATTTAAACCTGTAACAACACTTATGGCTTCTTTTGTAATCTTAAAAAGTAGACTTAACCAAATAAATTCAGCATGAACTCGACTCAAAATATACTAGACCCACTCGCTTTCATTGAACACGAGGAATTTTACAATCTGCATGAATTGCTTCTCCTCTAGGGTTTTGAATTTGGGCTTTACCTTGAAATCTTCTCCAACTATATGATTAGAATACAAATTCAACAACTATAAGCTCCCTAACTCAATATTTTCATGAATGTATGCCCTAATATCTTCAATATGTAAGATGTCATACGGAACATACAAAAATACACCTAAGGGCTCGGTCTCAACAGACTTGAAGGGATGCCACTTTAATTTCGGATGGGGTCTATCCTTGACATCAACTACCAATGAAGTAGCCATTTTCACAAATTCACAAATTTGCAAGTTTTCCCGATAAATACCTTTTCGTCAAATTAGGGTTTGGTCACTAAATCTCCTTCATACTTGAATCTTCACCAAATTTCACCAAAGTTTGCTTCAGAGCTCTCCAAAATTCTTCTCCTCAAAATGCAAAGTGAAAAATGAGAGATAGAAATGACCTTTTATCATTCGCACACCTAACCTTTTGTCACAATAAATTCTTTTACCACAACTCATTCCGATACCCTATTACCATACACTGTGAAGGATAACTCTTCTGCGGACCTTCAAATCTGCATAATACTCTCTCCAATTGATTCAACAGTATCTGTAGATCATCAATGCAATCACTGCACTCATCCACATCTCGGTGTCAATTACCGGCAAAGGGTAAAAATATTTTCTTGACAGCTCCCCCTAGGCCAAAGGCCCAAACTATTTCTCAGAGGAATTACCAGAAGTTGGATCTAGTGCTGGCTCATTTCTTGCAATAGAGGAACTCTTTTTCACCCATGTCTTCTTCATTTGCTTCCTGATCTCATCTGTAGTGACTTTCCCTTTTCCCTTTTCATCCTTCTGCAATTTTCTTTGATTTACCAGACCTCTTCTGCAAAATCTAGCAATGTGATCAGATTTGTTGCAATTGTAGCACACCACATTTCTTTGTCCAGACTAGTTGTTCCATTGATTTTCTCTTGATCTGCACTGGTTAGCAATATGGAAAAATCTATTGCATGCATAACATCTGACATCTCTATAAAATTTGTTCATCACATTTCTGCATTCATTTGACTTATGACCATACTTATTACAATTATAGCACTGACTTGGGAATGATGGACCACTTGGATTCATTCTACTTCTACATTGTGTCACCATATGACCAAACTTATTGCAAACAAAACAATAACCATTGAATCTTTTAGCATTAGGTTGTCTTATCGGATACCCTCCAGCTTTGTTCATCTGATTTCCTTGCCTAAATCTCCTTTGTCCAGATACAAAACTTTCTCCTTTCTCATATCCAAGACCTCATTTGTCACCTTAGGACCTCTGACTTTTAATCAGTTCATCAAGCTTGGTTGAGCTAATCTTGAACTTCTCCTTGAATTCATTTGCAGTAGCAAGTTCATCTTTAAGATAATCAATTTTCTTTTCAAGCTCTTCTTCATTGTTTCTAGATTGTTCCAATTCAAGTTCCAACTGATTGAATCCATCAGTAATTCAACTGCATTCTTCAGATTTCTCTTTCAAGGATTGGGCAAGCTTCTCTTCATTCTTCTTTCTGTCTTCAATCTCCTTGGTCATCCTCATCATAATAGATTCCATCTCATGCTTTAGGATTACATTATCTCTGGAAAACTTTTCATTCTTTTCCTTCAGGGCTTGACTCAGTTGTTCATCTACAATGTGTTTACTATCTTCCTGCTTGATTTTATCAATGAGTTCCCTTCTCTTCTCCCTGGACTTATTGAGTTTTTCTTTCAATGACTCAATGAATTTATCAACATTCATGAGATTTTCTTGCAATTCCCAAACTTCATATTTGAACTGATCAAGATCATCTAGGGCCACCAAAATTTGTTGTTAAAGACTGCTTGAATCCATTGAAACACTTTCCAATATCTTCCCCAAGTTGTTAAACTTCTTCCAAGGAACTAATCTTTGATACCAATTGTTGGAATCAAGAACACTGAGAGGGGGGTGAATCAGTGTTCTTCAATTTTTAACTTTATTAATCTGATCCTTAAAGTGTTGATAACATTCAACCAAAAGAAAGATGTATGAACATAAGACAAATAACCACAACACCATAACACAAGGATTTTTACAAGGAAACCCTGTTAGGGGAAAAACCACGATGGAGGTCAATCCACAATATTATCTGAGTATACTCAAAAAGATGTTTTACAAAATGGGAATGCACTTGCATTCAAGCACACTACCTAGAGCTCACTACCTTACAAAAGGGTTTGGATAACATCCAAAAATTTAACTGAGAAAGTAGCATCTACAAATTCCTGATTATAGTTCCAGTTAGGCTCATCAATCGATATCTTGACCTTCTGACTAATTCTGCTCTTCTGCTCTATTCTCCTTTAACTCGCATCACAAAATCCTTAATGCACAAGTGAAACTGTTCATAATCACTCTTCAATCCTTCTAGTATTCGCAACAAACACTTCATACATACATCAAAATGATATAATCGATCGCTTATATATATCCGCGACTAAATATTTAATCACTACATGTTGTCTTCAACAAAATAGAAAAATATTTACAAACTGTCAGCTCAAATCATGAATAATATTCAATGCGCATCCACAAAATTCAGCCACAACATAGTTAGGACCCAAATCAAAATTCTCGAACACAAAAAAATTAAATAATTACACCTCGAATATCCACAACATTCTATATTCACTTAGTCGGCCTTCATGCACTAATGAACAAAAAATTAATCAACCAAGTCTAGTATCTTGCACACAAATCGATACAAGGCTCTAATATTCAAGAATAACAAATAACATGCATCGAACGACCTTCCCTAAGTTCTACAACTCAAAATAATAGCATAAAATCTGCATATGAATCGATGAACACAATTTTCTCGAATGCCCTGTTCTAACTTGACTATATTCGAACTATTTGCCGGTATGATCAAATGATGACGTGCGGATCGAATAACTAACTAGGGTTTCCATCAATGACAACATTAGAAAACATTTGCAATGTCTCTTTCCAACAGATTGATTCAAAGAATTTAGAGGTTGGTCCAGGTGCACCAGAGCATCCAGACCCAAATATCATGGTAATTTAATTTTATGATGAATTATAAATTAAATTGACATTAAATCATTTTCCA
Organism: Sequoia sempervirens; assembly: GCA_007258455.2. Classification (NCBI taxonomy): domain Eukaryota; kingdom Viridiplantae; phylum Streptophyta; class Pinopsida; order Cupressales; family Cupressaceae; genus Sequoia; species Sequoia sempervirens. Next base: position 5,975 of record VDFB02127734.1, read on the forward strand.
TCGTCTTACATCTGATTTCATATTTCTCTTGTATAGAGTGTTTCAGGTCTTCCACGTAGTCTGCATGGTGTGAAGAGGTCTCTTAATTATAGAGATGTTACATGACCTAAACATGATTTGATGGGTTATATTTGATTATTTCATGGACTACATGTTTGGTTTTTTATGTACTCTGTTGGACTTTATATTTCATGGGTCAAGTACTTTGTTGGACTTTAGTTCATGGGTTGTACTCTGATGGACTTTATTTCATGCGCTTAATATATTGGTTTCATGCACTTAATATATTGTAAATAATGGACTTGATTATTGTTCAATTTTAATTTACACATGCACATTTATGAATTTTATGTTCATTGTCAAGACATTAATATAGGAAATTCATGTGAAATTAAATATAAATATGGAAGTAAAGTTGAAATTAATAGGACATTTTAATATTTGTACTTTACAAATTTAGTGATCCCGTACATGATATACATGATATGTACATTCAATAATTAGCGATAATTAGTCAATGAACTTATTCAATTCACGCCAATCAATAATTAGTCAATAAATCATAATCTACAAACAAAAGCAATCCGTTTATATACAAGATTAGAGAACAAAAGCAATAATACATGCTTTAAACTAAACATAAATACTAATCAAAATGCAACAAGTTTTTCCAAAAAAGTTATTCTATAAGTATACACCATATTTCCTAGTTCTCTTACAACATTAAATTAAAGAACTTAATTATCCAAAAATAGGCTAAATTTTTGAAATTAAATCATGTAGTCCCATATTTACCAATCATGCAAAGTGTTAGAGAAAACTTAAGAACATAAAATTCCTCTTGACCCCATGTTCCACAAAAAACACTAATTTATAAGCTATCAAAATATATAATAGCATCCAACACTAATTTATAAGCCATCAAAACAAATAATAGCATCCAACACTAATTTATAAGTTTTCAAAACAAATAATAGCATCCAACACTAATTTATAGGTTTTCTTAAGAGGATGTCTTAAGGGGTCCTAATACGACATCTTAAGGGGGTCAAAGAAGAGTATAATTAAGTATAAATATTAAGTGATATAAACAAGTATTATACTTTAGGGTGAGTCATCATAACAAATGATATAATTAAGTATAATATTTAGGATATGTGCTAATACGACACGTCTTAAGGGGATTTCTTAATGGGTTCTAATATGACGTCTTAAGGGGATAAAAGAAGAGTATAATTAAGTGTAAATATTAAGTGATATAAACAAGTATTATACATTAGGGTGAGTCATCATAACAAATGATATAATTAAGTATAATATTTAGGATATGTGCTAATACGACATGTCTTAAGGGGTCCTAATACAACATCTTAAGGGGATCAAAGAAGAATATAATTAAGTATAAATATTAAGTGATATAAACAAGTATTATACTTTAGGGTGTCATCATAACAAATGATATAATTAAGTATAATACTTAGGATATGTGCTAGTTATGACACGTCTTAAGGGGATGTCTTAAGGGGTCCTACTGTGATGTCTTAAGGATATAATTGATTTAACAATAATTTATACATGATATTTAGTGATTATACAACCAAATATAAATTTTTTAAGTAGGAAAACATACACATTTAACAAACAAAATATATAGAATATTGATTTTGATACATAAAAGTACATAGAGTATAATTGTGTATGTACATGTTATTGTAATTTGTACAAAATTTTAAATTGTGTAAGTATGTACATATATGTCATCTCAAAACAATGTTTACAAAATTTGGCTATGCCATCTCAAGAACTTCTCAAACTCGTGCCCAGAATGTAGTAGGTCTTCATGCCACTTGATATAAAAAGGCACAAGCAATATCAATGAAATCATCAAAACATACATATTTTAATTTATATAAAACTATCTATATGTACACAACTCAAGTACCTGTATTTAAAAGTATTCCACACATGTGTGTAGGTTGAATCCGGAAATCCTCTCCTTTTGTTTCAAAGTATGAGATCAATGTGATTATGGCTTAAGGATAAAAAAAAGGATAATAAATCAATTTTAACTATTAATGTACACACAATATCAATATATAATCAAAACATGTATTTAAATATAATTTAACTAATAATTACCTATTTTTACCAAGTATTCCATGTTGTCTAGGTTGAATCTACATGGAATCTCCTTTTTGTGATTATGGCTTAAGGATCTATACAAGGAAAATTTGAATCAATTTCAACTAATAACACACTTGACCAATATCAAAACATATATTTAATCTATTTAAAAGGACAATATAAAACTAAAACTATATTTACTTATTCCATTGTACCATCTGCATCCTCTCTTTTTTGCAACACATCTATGATTGTCTCATGCTCTTCCATAGAAATTGTCCATAGCAATTTATTTGTAGGTCTTCCACAATACCGATCTAGTTTTATATTTGTTGCCACCACCAAATGTGAATAGTGTATAATATTTTTATGCGTGTCATAATCTTCGAATGCAGGTAGACCATTCTTCCTTATCAGATATTTTCATAGCCAAGTTCCAACAACCACCACCAATCCTATTGGAAAAAATGAAAACCATCATCAAATAAGTTCTCAAAATTTTCTTAAGGGGATCAAAGACTTGTTCTAGAAATTTGCTTAAGGGGATCAAAAACTTGTTATCAAAATTTGCTTAAGGGGATGTCTTAAGGGAATCACCATACCTATTGGATAATGATAGCCATCATCATCTTCTGGAGGTGCTATTAACTTATGTTTAGTCTCCACACAATGATCCAACCAATATTTTGTTTCCTATTCATTCCCCTTAGGTGCAACAACAACATACACATGTCTTGCAAACAAAATTTGATTTAATAACATGCACGTATCCATATAAATAATTTAGTATTACAAAATAACTTAATAAAATGAAATAAAATGAAAAATATTGAATTAAATTACCTTCTTGTACAATGTCTGAAACATGGTCATAGTCTTCAGATGCAAACACTTGATCATTTTCTTCAATAGTTCTTTCATATTGATCATGTGATTGTGCAGGTCTCAATGATCTTTTCTCCCACTCTTCAACCCATTATGTATTTTCACATGCTTCCCAATCTCCTGAGATACAAACTGACAAAAACATGCAAGATCCCTTGTCTAAATAGTCCATGTGCTTGCTATTGAACTCCTAAATGAATGCCATTTTGTAGATCCATTGATTGTCTCACTATCAGCTCTAGGTAGAATGTTCTCTTCTTCAACCAACCAAAAGAATCGACGAACTATAGTGTACTCACTTGAACCAGGTGCAGATAATCTTGTATTGCACCAATCCACAATCCCACGTACATCTTTAAATTTTACTACATCCTCAAATTTTAATTGTTCTCTAGCAAGAATTCTTTTGGCACACACACCGACTCCATCATATTCTCCTCTACCATGCCCAACTTCAAAAAAACTCCATATATGTTGGACATTAAGTTCCTTGTGAACCCTACTTAACCAATAGAACATTCGAGCATTCTTGAACTTCCTCGTACAATTATCTGACTTTATGAGGTGTTTTGTCATATGGATTCCTCTTTCTCTTAAGTTTCTATAAAATATATTGAAACAATATTGAACAAACTCTGACGAGTGTAACCGGTTGTCACTCAAATAAAAATGATACTCCCTCAAAAAATTTCTATCATCCTCTATGCTATCATCTACATGTCTATAAATAATATGGACAAACATAACTACTTGCACTAAATTATAATACTGTGATTGAATTTCCTCTTGTGGAGCCAGAGTATAATTTTTTGCAAAATCAACCACTAAAAGTATAGTACCAATTGGAAATGTGTTTCTACATGCACGAAATTTTCCATCAAGCCATCAAGCATGTTGAGAGTGCATGACATATTTTGGTACAATATTATTCTTAAATTCTAATATGAATGCATGTACACTAACTTTTTCTTTAACTAAATCACAACGCTTTCCAATTTTTCCATCTTTTAGAGAATAGCTAACATTCTTAAATCTTTTAACATTAACTAATTATTTTCCAAAATCATTATCAACACTTCCATGCATGCAAAATCTTAAGAATGAAATATTTCCACAACTAGTGCATTGTCTAGAAACACAAGAATTTGAATAAAATAAGTTTTCATTAGATATTCACAAAATAAACTTGATATAACTCCCTTATTGTTTTAGATGGCATATTAATACCACATTCCTGCATAATCATGTTATTATGCAAAGTACAATGTATATATCGAAAAACGTCATAAAAATAATGAAATTGAACATGTGTTTTACAACAACAAGATATTTGTTCCTTATTAATTTTTACATACCATGGTTTACATTTTTCAAAAGACCTTTGACTTATTTTAATATTACCAGGTAACACTAAATCACCACAAATTTTTTATAAAAAATTCAGTTTGTGTTGTATCTAATAGTTGTTTTGGATGAGGATCGCAAACTTTGGACCCCACCCTTAATTTTAAAACATCTCTAGCATTAGATGATATCCTAGTATTATCATGCCAATATTTTTCAATCAAAGATTTAATTTCAACATTCAATTTCATATGAGACCTCGAGAGTCGACCACTAAAACTCCAACATTGGTTGATAGGATCATTTTCTATACTTTCTCTTCTTTTTGTCGCTCTTAGCAATGTTTTAGGATGTATTTTTAAAACTTCACTAATATTTCTTACCATTCTTTTATTCAAAGTTGATTTATTAACTATAGCAATTGTTATAGCTCTTCTTGCTACATTCTTACCTTTAGATCTACTATTTTTTTCAATAGACTGAATGGCACTAGCAATAGTAGACATAACATGTTTTACTGATTGATCTGTTCTTCTTTGTTTAACAAAAATGCCTAACTTTTTCATTATTTTTCTCACATTCCCATTAATTGCATCATTAGTTGACATTGAAATGAAAAAATTTTACGATAAAAAATTGATTGTATAATCTATTAGCATGTGTTCTTATTTATCTCCAAGAAATCTTACCAGGAAGATTATCCAAAACATCATTTTCAATTAAAAATATATATATATTCAAAACTATTTTCATTTTCATTTTCATTTTCATCTTCATTTTCATTTTCATTTTCATCTTCATTTTCATTTTCATTTTCATCTCCATCTTCTTTTTTATTTTCATATTCATCTTCATTTTCATTTTCATTTTCATTTTCATTCTCATTTTCATTTTCATTTTCATTTTCATCTTTATCTTCATTTTCATCTTCATCTTCATCTTCATCTTCATTTTCATTTTCATTTTCATTAAGAGGATTTTCATTTTCATTTTCAACAAAAAAATGGTTTTCATTTTCATTTTCAATAAAATTATTTTCATTTTCATTTTCAACAACAATTTGACTCAAATCTTGAACTCTATGAATATTATCAATGTCAACATTATGATATCCAACACTTTCTAAATCTCTAATAAACACTGTTTCCATGAGGCTCAAAGGTCGATTTGAAGACGTATCTAGACTTGTGCCTATTGAAACATTCTCCATAGCTTTGGAAGGGATATTTGAAGACATACCAGGAGTAGTTTGTATATTCGTATTAGTTTCCACATTCACCTCTTGCAAGTTTGCATCGTCTACATCCATGGTCTCCTCAATGTTTTTATCTTCAATAGTTGTGGAATTGGATGCTTCGCCATAATACATTGATCAAATTCTCATTCTTCTTTCTCTTTGTCTTTGTTTCTTCTTCTCTCTCTTTGCTTGAATTTCTTCAAGGGTCATTACCTTCCTATCTTTCCTCTTATTCTGACATTGTGATCCCATGATTGAAATTTTTTTAAGTATACACAAATGAATGCCAAAAACTTGAGATTCTTCCTTGTTTGTTCCTCCTTCAAACAAGTAGAAATTGTTCACAAAATTCCTCTTCCCCCTTCAAACAAGTAGCAATTGAACAAATTTCCTCTTCCTCTTTCAAACAAGTAGCAATTGAACAAAAATCCTCTTCCTCCTTCAAACAAGTAGCAATTAAACAAAATTCCTCTTCCTTCTTCAAACAAGTAGCAATTGCACAAAATTTATCTTCCTCCTCCAAAAAAGTAGCTCAATCAAATAAAATTTCTCATCCTCCTTTGAAAACAAATAGGAATTCAATAAAATTTCTCTTCCTCCTTCAAAAAAATAGTAAATAAATAAAATTCCTAGATTCCTCCTTTGAAAACAAATAGCAAATGCACAACATTTCTCTTCCTCCAAACAAGTAGCTCAATTAAACAAAAAATTTCATCCTTCTTTGAAAGAAAATAGGAATTCAAAAAAATTCTCTTCCTCCTTCAAACAAATAGCAAATAAATAAAATTAATCTTCCTCCTTTGAAAACAAATAGCAATTCAACAAAATTTCTCTTCCTCCTTCAAACAAGTAGCAATTCAACAAAATTCTTTTGTCACAGAGTCCTAATGGTGCCTCCTTTCAAAATTGAAAAAAATCCCAACTTGAAGAGCTTCAACAAGACAAAAGGTGATAGAAAATAGGGAATATGTCGCAGTCGGCCGTACAAAATGATTCTTAGACCTAAGATTCCCCCTTTTGACAGTAAAATAAAAAATAACGGTAAAAAACAACTCAGTATCCCGTTTAATAAACATGATCCCAAGTTAAATAAATTAGGATCCCGTTTACTAAACAGGATCCCATTTAGTAAACAGGATCCCATTTATATTAAAAATGGGATCCCGTTTAGTAAACAGGATCCCGCTTTTTAAAATTTGAAATGTAGGCCGGGGTTTTTTCTTTGTTGACAGGTTCGGGAAAAGGTTTGGGGATCTGAATGTAAGACATAGACTTGGTTTGACCTACAAGTTGAAGGTCCTAGCAATGTCACAAAAAATACTGACTTTGGGCATACGTCTGAAGGCTTTTTTTGCAGATTTTTTCAACGAAATTAAAATCCATTATAGATTAGACAGTGTAGATTCCAAATATGTATTTTTTTACAATGGGATTAATTTTTTTATTTTTCATTTAATTTCTGATTAAACAGGTCCATAAACTTGAATTATTAGGGTTTTTTAGTATTTTAATAACTTTTTATCAACATAACATTTTCACGAATGAATTGCACGAAAGTGTACTTTAGACAATTCTTTTCAATTTTAAAAAAATAAAAAAATCATAAGTTTAGGTCATCTTATGCATGATGTACACACCAATTTTTTAAAACACCAAATATGGCCAATAAAAAATTACAAAAAATATGAAAAGCGTGCTTCAATGAGTTACAAATCTTTTTCCCAAAATGATTTAGAAAAATATGGTTATTTAGGTCAAAATATGGATGATGGACATGTGCATGGTATGGTAAAAAAAATGACTTTTAAATAGTGGTTTTTAGAAATGCCTATTGAAAATCAATTTGTATCACCTGGGTATTGAAATAAATTACATATTTGGAAACTAGACTTTGAGTACTACATTTTATGGTTACTGAATTTTTTCAAGATTTCATTTCTAAGTGCTTCAAATTTTAAGGTCAAATGTGTTGACTTCTAAAAATTAGGGAAAACACTTCCACTAAATGGCCAAAAAGTGGACTCAACTTTTTGCCAACACCCATAATAATTATCTATTAAATTTAAAATAAGGCATATCTTATATTGTTGAAAAGTTGATAGTTTGCTCAATAAACCCTTTTCATTTCATCAAATTCAAAAGAAAAAAAAGTCGTTAGCCCCAAGGATGAACTTTGGAAAACTAAGAAAAAAAATTGAACACATTTTTGCAATTGATTTTCCAGGTATGACACCCCCAAGCCAAATCCCAAGGAAACCCTGAGAGAAATCTTGAAGCTGTTGATTTTGTCAGAAAAAACGAATATCCATTTAAATAGATACCTACTCAAAATGAATCCATTATGTTTATTGTTTTTAAAATATTTTGTATTATTAATATATAATAAATAAATATATTATATATTATATAATGTATATTGTATGCTATATATATATTTATTTATTTTTATAAGGTAAGTGCTACCAGAAGGGGTAGAGCTCCTAATTTACAATTTCACATTACATGCGACATGGAATGAATTCCATTTTCCAAAATGTAGATCAGTTTCATTAATGAGATGATATAAGATCCACTTTTTCAGCTTCCTTGATTTTGATAAGTGGAATTTAAATATATATATTATATATTATATAATGTATACTATATGCTATATATATATATATATTTATTTATTTATTTATTTTTATAAAGTAAGTGCTACCAGAAGGTGTAGAGCTCCTAATTTACAATTTCACATTACATGTGACATGGAATGAATTCCATTCGCCAAAATGTAGATCAGTTTCATTAATGAGATGATATAAGATCCACTTTTTCAGATTCCTTGATTTTGTTATTCTCTTGTGTCTTCCAAGTCTTGTGTCACCTATTTCTAAGAGAGGAATATGATAGTAAACCATATTGGACCAAAATTGTCTACCTTAGGATCAATGATTAAAACCTACACTCCATGTTAAGGAAAAAAGACCACCGTGCTTATGTTATTAGTGGAGGCCCAAGTTTAAAGATTTTAACATACATATGATAACACAAACTTTACAAGTTTGCACGTTAATGTTCAAACCATGTCTCAATTGTACATTTTAGGGCAATAATTGAGAGGTGTCAATTGTAGTGTCCCTCCAGCTTAGACATACTATTAGGTTTGATTCTGCTTGTTAGATTACTTTGATACTATGTTGATTCTTTTCAGAGGAGATTCTAGATACTATGTTGTTTTGATTGTGCGGATGATACATTGACATCCTGGTTATTTGATTATGTTGGTTCGATGATACTGTGATAGTTTCATTCATGATATAGCTTATTGGTTATGATTATTGCTTATGTTATCATGTTGATATGATTGATCTTGCTCGTTTGTGTCGGTGGATAAGACAGTGTAGCATTACTCATTCGTGAGTACCCTGCTACGCTGCAATTCTTATTCACGGTGTGTTTTCTAACATGAGATTATATATATACATGTTTTTAACCTTGATGTTTTCCTGCAGACACAGGTACTGGGTAACAGCTCCACCTGCTTGTCAGGTCTGAGTGTACCCTAATCCATTATAAATATGTTGTCGGAGGTATTGACAGGTCCGTTTTAACCATCGTTCGTTTTCGAACGAGTATCTCTGTGTTACCCTGTAAAGCCCAATTTGTCTTGTCATGTTCTAATGTATATTGTTTTGTGTTTGCGTAATTATTATCGATTTTATTAAAGGTTTATTTATGTTTATGCCAACGTTTGTGATTTAATTTATTAAGTTAGATTAAATATGTTGTTGAATTTATCAGTGAAAGTTAATTCTTTGCAATGTTTTAATTAAAATAATATTATTGCTGTTTTAATTATGCAAATTGAATTGTGTGAAATAGATATTTTTAAAGCAAGATATTTTTGATGAGTTACGAATCTCTGATTGTCTGTTAAAGGTCTGTTATGATATTTTGAAGTATTAGTTGAACTGAATGAGTTATTTACAATGCAAATTGATTTGCCAGTTAAGTTGGTGATTGAAAGTGGAATTGCATGAATTTATATTTTTTGAAATTTTGGGGAGTGTGCACACATTCACGGGAAGAATTTTTAGCAAATTTCAGCACAGCAATTGTTGGAGAAGCATTTTCTTAAGGATTTTGTATTGAAGCATAATTTTGAAGCTGAGATCATTGCATATTCATCATTGAAATTGGGTGATTTGACTTGGGGTTTTGACAAAAGTTTTCAAAGGATCGTTTTTCAGCCAGACTTCGAGTTTTAACAGGTTCTTTCTGATTTCAAGTTCTTGTATTTAAAATTTTGGAAAACTTATTGTAGAAATTCTCTTTTCTGAACCTGCACAAAACACAAAAAAAAGAGAGGTTAAAATAGTATTTGTACTATAAAGAAGAAATGAATATAAACAAATGGCTATTAGAGTATACCAGACACAAGATCGTCGTTAAATCTGGCTGTGAAATGATAATAGTTGTTTGTATTTGAATTTTAGGAAATCGAATGAAGAATTTCCTTTATTGTTAAAGGTAGACATTAATAGATTTTCTGATCTGAGCTTATTGAAAGCTAAAAATTTAAACTATCTCATTTTGTATGGCGCTCCTAATGATATATAGTTATTTTATTTATTTATTTGTATGATATCTGCCTTTCTATGAAACTTGTGTATATAATTGTGCTTGGTACGCATATATGATACGCTGGTGCTTTCATTATTGATACCTGTAGGAACATGCGTTTAATATCTAAACATATTTTGACCAATGTGATTGGGCGTAATCTCATTCTCAAGCAATATTTGGTATAACCATGACCAAAAGATCTAGTATCTAACCTTATAGAGCATTTAAAATTTCTATCATGCATTACATTATCATAAACACCAGCGCAGTAAACTGAAGAGACCATTTGTCAATTGGAAATACTATAATATCCAATTCAACTTCTTATCCTCACTTTGCCGCTATTTGCTTAATCCTGTGATTTTTGTTCTTGCAAACATTCCTGTACAATTTTAAATTGCTTTTCTTCTTTCATAAATTATACCTCCTGAGATGATGCGCAGATTTTTCTGAGACTATATAAACCGTCGATGTACCATTAGGAGATAGCCAATAAATTCATTGTAAATATATATATATATTAAGTCGATATTAAAGATGTTTTAAGAAAGATTTCTGAGGATATCCTTTAAAGTCTTGGCGTCGCCCTGAAGATCTCTGGATATATGATTTATATTTAGTATTATTTGGAATTTCTGCGCCCTACTTTCTCTGAAATTCCTGTGTAAATTATCACCGCGCCCTCCTATTCTCCTCTGTCCATGATTTATATTATACTTTTGTTTTCTACTGTGAGAGTCTTCTATTGTTTCATGATTAACTGTAGAATTTATGCATGGCTGTGTAAAGATAGATGACATCAGAGGCGAGTTAATCTGATCCTTTCACCGTTAAAATTTAGAAGAAAATAGCTTTTGCATGGAAAGAAATCCCTGAAACAGTGTACATGTTGTTTAGTCTACCAGTGGAAGCACGAAACTAGTGTTAAACTTTGACTTAGCTTCGAGTCATTATAATAAGAATTACGGTGGCAGATTCTTCTAAAAGAACAAGCAAAATATTAGTTGGATTTAAGCCTATAGTATCTTTAGTTTAGAATATATATTATATCTTATAATTTTTAAGAATTATAATTTCATTATACAAAGTATATATGCTGTTATAATAATGTGGTATTAAAAAAAAAGAGCTATATTTGAAAGTGTTTGTAAAACAATAACATTTATAGTCTATATAAAGTATTCTCGTTATTGAATGAAATTTATTAAACCTCAATTTGAGAGTGTATTTACACAACTTTGAAATGATTATTTTTATTTCGTTAAAAGAAGTTAAATAAGATTTATATTGTAAATTTGGTGCACTTAAATTTGTGACATTCTCAAAAAGTTTGTTTATTAGAAAATTGCAATTTCACTGAGAATGATTAAGTGAAACTATTGGCTGCGAAAGTATCCTTGATGCAAGTGATGATTACTTTATTTCTTTAAAAGTTAAGAAAGAGAAAAAGAGTTGATAAGTGTTTGATGTATTGATTATATTGTTCAAATTACAACTGTTGTACGTGGGAAATATAGCTTCGTATTGTTTCGTGGTTTTCGAAGTGACAAACTAGAGATTGTGATTTGCCTCTAGTGAAGGATGTAAACATTCTATTTTGATTTTTATGCTTGATAGCATCCCCTAGAATGATTTTATGTTGAGTCGTGATGTAGAGAGAGTGGCTTGCGTTAGGGGCCGAAATCCTATAGTGATTGTTTGGGTAACCTAACGTAGGTGTGTTAATTAAGTGATAACCTAACTAATATTTTAGGGGTTGGGTAGTTCTAAACACTAAATCAGATAATGGTATGCCTCGCCTACTTCTTAACGCTCGTTTAGGTTGAGAAAAGGTTGAGAAGGCCTGGAATGGCAAGTTGCCATCTTGTCCTCTTGAAAGATGTAGCGACACTGCATTAGTCTGCATAGGGGCCGAGAATCGGTAGAGGCTACCAGGGTAACTCTTGGTGAGGGCCGGTAGTCTAGGAAGATTCACCAGGGTAACCTATCCCGACAATGTGATGACACTCTCTTAG